>APFE031540580.1:153945-170920 GCA_000404065.3 Pinus taeda | reverse complement strand
TGAACTGTTCTCCTGCGTACTTCTTAATTCTCATCATATTGAGAGCCATGCCATGGGTGTTGCCATCAAGTACAACATCTGTAATATATAACCATACCAGAAACATAATGCCAACAGTAACCATCTTTTCTTTCAATATATCCAAGATTTTCTTGCAGTCCTCATTCTAGTAGAATGAGACATCCTTCTTCAATAACTTTTCCATCAATGTAGTGATCTGGGCATAGCCTTTGATAAACTTCTTGTAATATCCTGTATGTCCCAGGGTAGCACAATGCTGTTTCACACTCCGTGGCATTTCAAAGTTCAGAATTACTGTGATCTTCGTGGGGTCTACCTTCAGCCCTTGTCTGCAAACCACATGCCCCAATAGGTTCCCAAAAGGAACAAAAAACAAACACTTCTTTAGGTTGAGCATGATCTGGTATCTTCGACAGGTATCTAGCATCAAGCGCAATATTGCTACATGGCGCTTAACGAGTGCAAATACAGTCCAGTCATCAAAATAAACTTCCAGGAACTTATGAATATATTCCTTGAATGCTGCAATAACCACGCGCAAAAAGATAGTCAGTGCATTCTTCAACCCAAATGGCATTACAATGTATTGAAAGCAACCCCACTCAGTCACAAAAGTTGTCTTGCTCCTATCCTTCAGTGCAATTTTGATTTGGTGGTACTTAGAGAACCCATCAATGAAGAAGTATGCTTCCTAGCCACCTACATTGTCCAACACTTCATCTATGAATAGAGTTGGCAAAGGATCATGAACACAAGCGTCATTTAGCTTCCTAAGATCCACGCATATCCTTATCTCATCCTTATTCTTGTTCTCTTGCCCCACCATTGGGCTTACCTAATCGGAATCTTCCATAGGTTCAATGATGCCTGTGGCTAGCGTTTTGTCTAGATCTAAGTAGATCTTCTCCTTATATTTCAAATTTAGGTGGAAAGGCCTCTACTTAACTAGCCTCGCATCGGGTTTTAACGTGATCTTCATTACTCCTAGATCTCTGATTATTCCTTTCAAATCTGTAAACTTGGTGGGAAATAAGTCTTTATATTCATGGAGTAATTCAGCTACCTTATCCATCATCGCATCATCCCAGTGGTCTCCAATTTCTGAAAATTTGGGCTCTTCCTCCATACTAATGTTCACCTGTCTAGTTTTCATTGGCGCAGTTATATCAGGGTTCTTAATATGTGGTCCTTGAATCTCGTGGTTGCCTTCTGTTTCTAGAATGTTTATCTTCTGTGAGTCTTCATCCTCTTCTTTAGTAGTTACATTATAACATTCCAGTGCACGACTCAACTAAGTAGCCCATTCAGGCTACATCAGGTCTAAAGGGTCCTACAGGATCCTAAAGATGGCTTCTTTCACTTCTTGTAGCGCTTCCTCAATACCATCAAACCCATCCTCAAAAATAAATGTCATCATGAACCCTTTCCGTAGGATATCCCACTCTCTTGTCCCATGTTGAAGCTTTGTTTCTACATACCAATTCATTGGAATAACATTGAGGGTATGACAGAATAGGTGAACCCACTTAGGTTGTGGCTTTTCTCCATCAGCCTGCATCCACTTGGCCAAATGCACACATGGATCATTTTTCCCATCATACTTGTCTTTCAGTCGCATCTTATGCTTCCCAAATCATGTTCGCATCATTCTCCTACATTCGTGCCAATCATCAAGACTCCCCTTGTGTGTACCCCACCATCTTGCGAGTGTAGTGTGCAGTGCCCAGTCCAAGGCCTGAAATCATTGTTTTTCTAGTACTTCCCTTTCAAATGCATCCAAGAAGACATCAAACTCATTCATTCCATCATAAGTAGGTAAACTTCTTACCTCTAACGATATGTAGCGCAACAACCTGGTCATCATATTGAAATTCAGCGTTGTTACTTCGTGTAACCGATTCTGCTAGTGTTCTATCTCTTCGTCGGAGTCCGAAGTGCAGGAGCTGTCACGCTCCCATGTAATCCACCCATCCACGGTGGGATTCACCCAGTCTTGTTCTCGCATTGTTATCTTATAGATGCAGTCCATATCATAGTTGCTGACTAGTTCCGTATAGCGCGATCCTTCAGCAGGGTCCAGGTGTATTGTTATGCGTAGTGATTGCTTCTCAAAGATCATTTTTTGATTCTTCAGATTGATTAGCCCATTCATATCAGTAGCCCAGTCAATTCCCAAGAGCAGAGGATAGGGTTTTTTGTCATCAAATATCTCTATAAATTCAAAGTCTGCCAGTGCACTCGCTCCTTCAATATCCATGGTTACTCTCTGCAACCACCCCCTGGGTATTATTTTCTATTGGTTTGCCATCCTTAGATTAATTGGAGACCATTACAACACAATTCTCCCCATTTGGTCCCATGTCTGTTTTGGCAGAACATTGGCATCTGATCCCAAATCCAGAATGACTTGATCCATTTCGTATTCTCCAATCTACGCGGTGAGTCTCATTTCTCATCCCATTATTGTCTTATGTTTTCCGATCTTGAAGACTATGCATGATTCACCTGGCACGGACCTAGCACATCTATTGATAAGTTCTTGTAACCATTTCATAGCCTTACTATCGTGCAGTAACTTCATACAGGTTTCGAGGAAAGTTGTGAGCATCGATGGGTCCATCTAAGGCTCAGGCTTATCTTTGCTTCCTGAAGTGGAGGCCTCAATGAAGCTCTTCTTAGCTTCCATGAAGGTTTCCCAAGCATGCCCTAAATAAAACTCGACTTCTTTTTCCGGGGCTTTGCGAACCCATGTACTGTCTTCCGGTTGTTTTCCTTTGTCATCTCCCGTCACAATTCCACTTAGAAGAACTATGTTTACCTTCATATCTTCCTCACATGGCTTAGACCTCATCATCTACAGGTTATGAGTTGGGGGAGGAAGTAGCGCTCCTTTGTCACGTATCCTAGATATCAGTGTAGGAAAATCTTCCATCTCATGATCAAACAACATGCAATACTTGCACGACGGGCGCATTGGATTAGTGCAATCATGGGCATTGTGTCCTGGCCCTCCACAATTGTAGCAAATCAACTATCCGCAACCTCTGCCGGGTCCTCCTCCGCCTCGACCTCATCCGCGCCCCTGAAATCCTGTCCATGCCATCCCTGCATTCTAGTCAAGGGGCCGCGTTTCAGCCTGAACTCTGTAGGTGGGAGTTCTATCCATATTCAATTCATAGCTCTTGCAAGTATGCTCGACATGTCCCATTGACCTACAAAAGTTGCAGAACAACTGTTGCAGAGTTTGCGTATACTTCTGTAACAAGTGGTAGTTATCCATGGCATGTTTTCCTTCTATTTGAGAGATAGCGCACCACAAAGTAGGCGCTGCGCTAGGTCCTGATTGAGCTTCCAACCTTAAAGGCATCGGTCCTCCTCTTGAAAGGTAGTTTGTACAAGCCAAGCAGTGGTCTTTGTCATGACCCTGACTCTTACATTTCACGCACCATACTTCTTCGCGCACTTCTGGTTGAACCGTCCTGTCCTGTTTCAGACTCTGCATGTCAAGGGACAGATTCTTCAACTGCGTGTGGATCTGTTGAACTCCTAGGTTAGGATCTTGCATCAGGGTATTATGTAGCTTCATAGCAATCTCTAATACCTATGTCTGAGTTGTTATCTTCTGCTTCGATAGCACACTCCTTAAATGTGGTAGTAGCGAAGCGACAAACCACTCACGATGTTGTCCATCTGTCAGATTCATATTGGCTTCACGAATCATACATTTCAGCCTCTGATCTGATTCCAAAGGCATCTCACCTAGTAACATTGTGATCTCTTTGAATCCCATAATTGACTATGCTTCAGATTTAAGCCTGCTAAATTCCCTATTTAGTGTTGTTTGGAATTCCGCGACTCTTGCATTTGGGTTATCGTTGGAGTACATAATATACCAAGTTAGCGCACGATTCTATAGGGAACTAACCAGTGTCACTTTCTTTATATGGTCATCTATAACACCTTGTGCTTCCCATATAGCTCTTACAATGAACCAGAATTGGTCTGGATCCTCATTTCCCATACCTTTGAACACAAGCAATGTCACTGTGTTTGCCATACTGAATCGCGGTGGTGGTGGAGTTGGTACGAGTGAAGTTGGAGGTGATGGTTGTGAAGATGGAGGTGGTGTGGGTAGAGGTGGTATTCGTGGAAATCCCTATCTTATCAATTGAATATCACTTCATGGAGAGACCTTCGCGATCCCTTCTTCGTCTCCTTGCGAAGGTGAAATCAAGGGGCTATGCTCTAGACCCTTATTTCGTTCATTTTTGTAAATTCTTCCGCTTTGCGTAGACCCAAACATCAAGGTAACTGCATAACTCTTTTTTCACACAACAACATTTTAATCCAAGTATTCAGAGATTTTACGTACTTACCTCGTGGTCCTTTGAGAAAGCGTTGCTCTGCCTCACTATAGCTGATTAAGGTGTCGACCACGAACTCAGTAACAAATCCTCCTATAATGTGATCGAGCCAATGATCGACGATGCATGAGATCTTATCCTCCAATGCTTCCAACCTTCGCACCAGCTCTGGGGTCCACACAATACAACTATCAAGCTTCCACCTTCCTTGGCTATCTGCTAGCTTTGCGATCCACTCGTATAGCTCAATAGGGAAGGACACAAACAATATTTCGTGGATCTCCTTATACAGGTAGTTGTCTAGCCACTGTTCTTTTGATAGTCATGGGTTTATGTTCTCATGCGCCGTGAACTCGTGAATTCTTCTATCCAACCAACCTTCGATTTCTTTCTTAGTTGGATTCCATTGATACGAAATCACACATCTCTATGCAAATTTCGATCCCGACAACGAAACCATTTGTTGCCTTATGGGGGCCTGAGCCAGGTTCAGTGTTAGGTAGCCAAACAAATCCCTACACTACTAGCCCTTTCGGCATCAGACTGCGGAGTGCAGACTAAAGTCTCACCCGAAGCAGTATGGGGGGATGCTAGAACCAAGCTTCCGCACCCTTGAGATGGTTGTGATGTCAGTTTATTCCACCTATACCTGCCTTCATGTAGGTTAATTCACTTTCTGTTCCACCCTTTAGTACCTTCGTGAAGTGTTACAATCGGCTTCTACGCAGCCCTAACCAAGGGATGAGATGCTTTCGTGCTGCTAGGGCAGTGAACTGTAATATTTCCCAAACTATGCTAAGTATCTTTCTTATCTTATTAATAGATCTTAGTTAGCTTCGTGTAAATAGATGTTCTTACTTGCGTTCACTTAACCAATACAATTATACACATTCGCGCATCATATAAGAATTAGAAGTGAAATTCATACTCCATATAACAGGTGCATAAATAGGAAATAAATACATAGAAATGATAGAAAACTTCTCTTTATTAATACTTCCAGATGATTACAGGCTTGACTCACTTTGCACACTCACCTGCAGGGGTCTACACACTCAGCTGCGGACGACTAGGCCTCTAGGCACTCAGCTGCAGGGATCTGTACACTCAGTTGCAAACTACTAGGCCTCTGCGCACTCAGCTACAGGGGTCTGAACACTCAACTGCAGACTACTAGGCTTCTGAACACTCAGCTGCAAACCCTCTACCTATGCTATGACCCAAAACTTAGACTTACACTTCAGAGATATCTCACATACATCTTCATCACTACGACATTGTCTCATTGTTCTATTTCTTAACTACTTAGATATTTTCTCTATTTATACGATCCCATGGTGCGCGGACCATGGGTAGATCTTCTACAGTCGACATTACATTATCAAAATAAGGGCAGACAACCCTATGACTCTTTAACATCTAGGCGCTCCGTGCCCAGAAAATGCGGAGTTTTTACATTGGAATTACAAAATTTAACCAAAATCTGGGCTCTAAGCCCCAAAACTGCCCTTGCGGAATCCTACGCCCATCAAAAACCCTTTTTCTAACAACCCACTGAATCCAACTAAAGGAAACAGTCAAACCATAGATAAGAACTGTTGACACTTTCAGCAAGGAAGATTACCTGTGACTGAAACTTCCTGGATGCTCCGTTAGCCATTATGTGAGGGAATCTATGTCTAATCTAGATGCTCCTAGGAAGCCTGTATGAATGTGTTTGGGGTCAAACACACACATGACCACTCCAAATCCCCATACGCTCCCTTCCAACTACCGTGCATGCATCCGAGACTTCCAGGATGCTCCCCTGACAACTCTGTGTGTGTGTCACGGGACCAACACCATATGATCTTCTTTAGAAACCCTAGACGCTCCCTACATGCTTCTCTATGAGAATATGAGACTTCCTAGATGCTCATTTATCCACTGTGTACATATTTCTAGGGACGAAAATGCTCAGCTACCTATGTGCATCCAAGAAGTAGAAACCCTAGATCCATGCAAGCTTCACTCGTGTAATTTTAGACCCTTGAGCGAACTTGCTCCATTAGACCTATGCAAACCAAGACAAAATAAGAGAGTAGAAGATGGCTTGATTAGTGTGTGTAAATGAGTTTGAGGTCTCTTCTATTTATAGGCTTAAATGAAGGTCCACTTGGGGTTGAGGCCGACCTATTACATTATACATGAGTGGATAAAATAATTTAAAAATCAACTTTCTCTTGTTCAATTAGGGTGATATTTAGGCTGATTTTGGTCCTCTCGAAAATATTAATTTAAATCAATCATCATCTTGGTCATATGATATTTCCAAGGTAGAATTTAAACCTAGTTGCAAAAATTAACACTCCCTCTCAATTAGGAAGAATTCCACTTGACAATATATGTTTGTTGATCATCACATCATCCTGTCATGTTGTCGTCATGATTTCGTTGTCTCTACTAAACTCTCTGTTAAAGCTTTCTTATATCTAAAAGAATAAGAATTGGGGAGAAATAAATTTCACCCATACTAAGAAATAAGTAATTAATCATATAAGGGAGCACATCTTCGACCTCAGAATCTCATCGAGGAGCTCATTCTCAACCCAGAATCTAAAAAAGGGACAAGGTATCAACCCAATCCTATTGCCTACCAATATTCCCATCAAGGATCCTCAATAGTGATGTGGTAGAACACCAACATCATAATAGACTTGGGTTGCACACCTAAAGTACACTCTCAACCCCTTCCCCAAACAGGGAGCAGTATTCCCAACAAGCCTTGCTTGACAGTATGATGTCTACTCAGGTACACTCTACATAGACCAGATAGGGGAGCAACATCTCTAACCCTATGAAGATAGGGAAGAAGAATCTCCAACACTATGGGTAAAAAATAGGCAAGTACCCTATTGTCCAGGGATCCCTCAACACTAGGAGACCTCTATCTCAATTCCTCACCTTGGGAGCTCAAACAAGGTGGGAAGAGTTGGCTCAATGTACTTGACTAGTGTTGCCCCTTATCTTGAGGGTCCACATCCATCAGTCCAAGCTTCTCTCTAAAGTCCAACAATTTTCCTTTCATTAATTCCTTGGCGAGAATATCTACAACATGCTCATCTATCGATATGTGATGGAGTCTAATAGCTCCTCTTTGTACCACGCCCTGAATAAATTGATATTGAATCTCAATGTGCTTGGAATTGTCATGAGACATGGGATTGTCTTCCAAATATATCCCACTATTTTTGTCACAATATGTCACTCTGGTTTCTAGGACCTACTCAAATAGCTCTCTAAAGAGCTTCCTGAACCAAACTGCTTCACAGGTATCCATGCTAGCGGTAATGTATTCTACTTCGGCAGTGCTCAATGCTACAAAATTTTGTTTCCTAATCATCCATGATATCATGGAAGATCTGAGGCCAAAGAAACATCTAGTCGTAATCTTTATGTGGATAAGATTTTCTTCCCAGTCACCATCAATGCATCCATGAAGTTGAACATCTCTGGAAAAATATCTAAGACAAAGTGTGATATACCCATGCAAATATCTCAATATGTGTTTGGTAGTGATCCAATTTTCATGGAGGGGCTCGGTGATGCATTGACTCATCATGTTTACAGAATATCATGTGTGAATGAGTGTCCACAAGGAACATCAAAGCCACAATTAGTTGTCTATACTCAAAGGGGTTTTCCAAATTGGGTCTTGTAGCTTATCCACATAACTTCTTGAAGTTCATTTCCATGGGTGTAACCATGGATTTTCATTCAGTCATTCAAAATTTTTCTAATAGCTTAACAATATATTTTCTTTGTGAAAGGAAGAGCTCTCTAGGCCTTTTCCACACCTCAAGACCTAGAAAGTAGTGCATGAGACCAAGTTCATCCATCTCAAATTCAGATGCTAGATCCCTCTTACACTCAATCATCAGAGGTTCACTACCTGTCAAGAATATATCATCAACATATAAAACCAAAATCAATCGCATACCTTGGACTACCTTGATTTAGTGGTTGAGAATAGCATTTCTTCTTGTGAATCCAAACCTCATTAAGTAACTATTAATGTGTGCATAACAAGCTCAAGGAGCTTTCTTCAAAACATACAATGCCTTATAAAACTTGCAAACATGCGTTCTTCGATCTTCCACTTAAAATCCATGTGGTTTTTAAACATATACTTATTGTTGTAACATGCCATGAAGGAATGTGGTATTTATGTCCATCTTATGCAGAGTCCATCCTTGAATAGCAGCAAGGGAAACTATCGAACGAATGGTTTTGTATTGAGCCGCAGGAGAAAATATGCCATCAGAATCTTCTCCCTCTTTCTGAGAGAATCCTCGATCTATGAACCTTGCTTTTTATTTATCAATGCTTCCATCGATTCCATGTTTGATCTTGAATAGCCACTTTGAATTCATGACAGACTTCCCACTTAGTCTTGGCACAACATCCCTTACATCATTTTTTACAATTGACTCATTTTCCTCGACCATAGAATCCTTCCAAACTTGTTCTTTTATAGCTTCCTGAATGAGGACAGTTCGGCTTGAATCATAGTGGTCATGGCTGCAACATATCCCTCATCCTTGCATTGTTGCTTCCTTTCTCTAGATGATCTACGAATGGGAACATTTATTTCAAAGTTATGTAAAGTATCGTTGAGCCAAAGTGGTCTCTTAGTAGTAGAAGGATCACTTGGAGGAGGATCTAAAGGATCCATGTGATCCATGGGATCATCAATAATATCATACTCGGGCATGGAAAGACCATCTATAATGTCTCAATCATCATTCTCCTTCTTGGTATGAGGAGGTGGTGCAAGGTATCTTGCTTTTCTAAGAGATGCACCTTCACCAAATTTTAAGTCCCTCCAAAATTTGACCTTCCTTTCACCAGGAATATATATTCTATATTCTTTAGAATTTTCACAATAACCCAAAAAAATACCTTTTCTACTTGTAGCTTCAACCTTGTTTCTTTCTTCCTTTGACACATGAAAATATATGGGGCATCCAAATACACGAAGATGGCTAATATCAGACTTGACGCCCATGAATATTTATTCAGAGGTCTTGTTTTCTAATTCTTGATGAGGCACCCTATTTTGAACATATACAACAACATGTGTGGCTTCTTCCCAAAGGAAGTTTTCACCTTTTGATCATGGAGCATGGGATGGGAAACTTCTCATGTAAACATGTTCTTCATTTTAGCTAAACCATTATGTTTAGGAGTATATGGCACAATTGTTTCCTTCTGTTATCAAACCAGCTCACAAAAAGATAGAAAATATAGATGAACGCCTTAGAATTCAGCCTCTTCAAGGGGGCAAACTCCTTTACATTACCCAAATGAACAATTCTTAGATGATACAAATGACAAGACCTCCTTTCTATATATAGGAGTCTAAGGGGTCATAATATAATCAGAGCTGACATAACAATAATAATGTAAGGGAACAAGAATAACAATAGTGGGCTTCTATGGGGCATAATAATAACAAAATGGGGGCTACATGGGCACAACAATATGATAAGGGGCTTTTATTAATAACAAAAAGGGGTTACACTAGTAGTATAGGGACCTAACATGCCCCTCTCCTTCAAAAAGTGTTGTCCTCAACGCTTGAGTAGTTATTGACACTTTTGTATAAAATTCTTGTCCTCCCATGTGGAATCTCCAGCTGGCAAGTTCTTCCACTTGATGAGATACTCTGAAATTTATCAATTTCGTATCTGTTGGGTTCTTGTTTCTATGACTACTCTAGGCTCCAATATGATTTTTCCTTCCTCGTCAAGTTCTGGCAATATTGTTTGAAGGGGGATCTTTTGCACCTTTTGAATGAATGGCCACACTTCTTCATCCTTCCTCCATTCATACCTTGTTTTGTTTATCCAATCTGGTTGTATAATAGAAATGGCGCACAACAATGCTTCCACATCCTCATCCTTTCTTGAGAGTGTATCTGCCACAAAATTTTGCTTCCCTTTTTTGTAGATGATTTCAAAGTCATAACCCAACATCTTTGTGACCCATTTTTGTTGCTCTTTAGAGGATAATCTTTGTTCTAAAAAGTATTTAATACTATCATGATTTGTTTTTACCTTGAAGTGTCTTACCATTAGGTAAGATCGCCATTTCTTAAGTGCGTGTAGTATTCTCAACATTTCATTCTCATAAATAGCTTTCTTGAGGGACATTTGTTTGTATGTATGTAACCATAAAAATACCCAATTGCCTACATCAAAACGTTTTTCATTATGATGTTGATCTACCTGTTGTTTCATTCGATTCTGCACCAAAGTGGCATTATACTTTAAAAGTTGGAGAACTTGTTGATGCTTGATGTGAACTTTCACTGTTTGAATCTTTTTCTTCTTGATATTTCCTTCTATATTGAGAGTTTGAGGAGTGGTAATTTCTTCCAATGCATTACAAGATATGGTCGGATTCATTTATTGATGCTATATGTGATCTTTCACTTCTTGAACATTTTTCTTCTTCATATGTCCTTCTATCTTGATAGTTCGAGGAGTGGTAATTCCATCCATTGCATTACAAGATATGGCTGGATTAATTTCTTCTTTCTTGATGTGGTCTTTCAATTGTTGAACATTTTTCTTCTTGATATGTCCTTCTATCTTAAGATTTTGAGGAGTAGTAAATATTTCCAATGCTTTACAAGATGTGGTCAAATTCATTTCTTCTTTCTCAGGGGTTGGTTCCTGGTGTATAGACTCTTCTTTTGATGTTTCTTGATCCTTTTCTTCCTCCTCTCCACAATCAATGTAAAATAATTTCTTCTCAGCACACTTATGACCTTTAGTTTATGTTTTATCACAATTGTAACAAAGCCCTTTTTCTCTTTTTTCTTCCAATTGTTGTGGTGTAACCCTTCTAGGTTGTTGAAGGCTAGGAGAAACAACACTTCCATATTTATAGTTGTGAGGGGTAGACTTCCTTGTTGCTGTAATTTTTCTTTCCACTTTGTAACAAAGCCCTTTTTCTCTTTTTTCTTCCAATTGTTGTGGTGTTTCTTTGAAGAAGGTGTTGCTCTTTATATCCTCATAATGAGATATAATTTCCTCTGTGAAAATTGACCACATAACAAGTGGTTTACGAGAACAAAGCCCTTTATACCATAAAAGTTAATCTTGTTCTAAATATGAAGATGCAATACATACCTTTTGTAACAGTGGTACACCATGTAGATCAAAATATTTCTCCATCTGTAGTATCCAATTTACCGGATCCTTGCCATCAAACTTTGTTATCTCGATTTTTCTTGATTTTAGGAGCTCGATCTTGAAATGACTGTAAATCTGTAATTTAAGATCTCCATGTTCTGAAATTTATTCCTATGGTAACTCTCTAAGTTCTATTTCTAACCCCGCAAGTCTGATCAGAATTTGATTATCCAAGAAAGAGTTATGCCAAATCTCCCATGGTGACCTGATTATAGACTAGTTCAGTAGAGCGAACTTGTATGACGTGCCACATCTCACTATTTCGACATTACTATCTGAAACTAATATACAGAAAACTACAGGAAGTCCTCTTTTTGTAACTTCTTATGAAAATTCAATATGATGCTCAGAGTGAAAGTTATGACGATTTTCCCAAGGTGACCTGTTTAAGATGTAATTTGGGAGTCTGCAAAAACCATAACTTCCTCAGATCATATATCCGAAAATATAGCGAGGTAAGATCTGAAATTTGGAACCAAGGTTCAGACTGCTTTCTTGTCAAATGGGGTTTGTTTTTAGCTTCTGAAACTTTTTAGCGAAAGCATTATAGAGAAAAATCCACCATGACCTGTTTTAGATAAAATTTTGGAGCTTGCAAAAATCCTACATTTCTCAGATCATATCTACGAAAATATAGCGATGCAAGATATGAAAGTTGGACCCAAGGTTTAGCGCGACTTCCTCTCAAATGTGTTTTTTTCGCTTCTCAAATGTCGTAGAAAAAAGGTTATAGTGAAACTACCACAATGAGTTGTTTGGAATAGCAAAACCCTAGAATCCAAAGCTCTGATACCAAATGTTATGAAACCAGCTCACAAAAAGATAGAAAGGATAGATGAATGCCTTAGAATTCAGCCTCTTCGAGGGGGAAACCTCCTTTACATTACCCAAATGAACAATTCTTAGATGATACAAATGACAAGACCTCCTTTCTATATATAGGAGTCTAAGGGGTCATAATATAATCAGAGCCGACATAACAAGAATAATGTAAGGGCACAATAATAATAATAGTGGGCTTCTATGGGGCGCAATAATAACAAAATGGGGACTACATGGGCACAACAATATAATAAGAGGGTTTTACTAATAACAATAAGGGGTTACACTAGTATTATAGGGACCTAACACCTTCTTGATCCCTTCTCTCTTGCAAAATGCTATGGATTCTTTTGACATGTATTCCCCTCCATTGTCGGACCTGAATACTTTGATTCTCTTCCATGTTTGATTTTTGATCAAGGCTTTTAATTCCTTGAAAATTTCAAAGGCTTTGTCCTTATGCTTAAGGTAGTATATCCATGTCTTTCTTGCGAAGTTGTCAATTAAGGTGATGTAGTAGAGATGACCACCAAGAGAATGCATAGGCATCGGACCACACATATAAGAATGAATGAGATGGAGGATTTCAATTGTCTTATTCTTAGAAGAGGGGAATGGTCCCCTTGTTTTCTTTCCACTCGTACAACCTAAGAAAACTCCATCGTGATGGGCTTGAGCATCAGGAATACCTGAGACTAATTTCTTCAATTTCAGAAGAGCATCATAGTGTAGACGAGCCAGTCTACGGTGCCACAACTCACTCAAATGATTGGTATTAAGAATCAATGGTAAAAGTGGCCTTCCAGTCACTCTAAAGATTCCTTCAAATCCCGATTCTAATGTGAATGCATCTCATAGTTGAACCAAAAGTCCAAGTCAAAAAGTTTCCTTTGATGAAGGAAACCCTCATCCCTCTATCTTCCAATGTGGATATAGATACCAAATTATTCATTAATCCCAACACATACATAACATCATGCCGCATATCTGATTCCCCAAAATTCAACTAAAATTTGACGAACCCAAAACCTTTCACGGGATGAGTGGAGTTGTCTCCAAGAATGATCATCAGCTTAGTCTCCCTGAGTACTAGAGTAGAGAAGAATTCCTTGTATCAGAGAAATGATGAGTGGCCCCACTATCGACCAACCAACTATCCCATGAATTTGGTGGAAAAGAACTAGTAAGGGTAGAAATAAGAATGTATTTAGATTTATTTACAACATTACTTTCATACTTGGGAACTCTTGACTTATTTTGAGGAGGATGATATTCTTCAAGGTCACTTGAGGAATCTCTTCTTATTTCATGTCTTCCATCGCGGTTACTCCTTTGATTGCCTTTTCTTCTTTTATTATCATTGTTGCTTCTAGTGTTGTAACATGGCATTTTTTGCTTCTTAGGATAGCCTTGAGCATAATGACATTTCTTGTGCAAATTATAGTATTCAATACGAGATAAAGATATGTCATTCCTTCCTTTTGCATTTTGAGAAGGAGGTTTCCTTGATGGACCTCATTTTCCCTTCTTCTACTTTTTTCCCGAGTGATATATGAAACAAGCTCTCCCTCTTCATGATTTTGAATACTTCCTCTTACTATCATCCTCAATTCTTCTTGAGTAAGATTCCCAACAATTTCATCAAATGATGGAATGAAATTGTTGTCACTTATTGTAGTAATGAAGGTTTCAAAAATAGGGGGGAGACCTCTTAGAGTCATAACTACTAGTTCCCTATCAAGCACATTTTCTCCAACTCTCTGCTATTGACCTCTAAGGTGAGATATCCTCATAATGTAAGTGATGGGACTCTAAATTAGACATAAATTAAGGGCCATGCCTCTAACTTAAAACATAAATTAAGGCCTATGACCATCCTTCAGCACATTAAACCTCTCTTTTTGCATTAGATAATTTATTTTTAACTTTAATATATTCATTAGGAAGGTTTATGAATAATTGGATATTTGTGCCTAATATTATTTATTTTTGTGGAATATTATGAGAATATTGGGCAAACTATGAAGATTTGGAGTAGGAGATAACTTAGAGACTTGTTCCCTACTACAGGAGGATCAATAATAAATAATAAATCAACAAGATATGATGGAATTATGGCACAGATTGTGGAACTCCAATGATTGAGAAAATCTAGGAATGTGTTCTACTAATCAAGGAACCAGATCCACTAATCAAGGTATTTTGGTGGGGAAAGATTCCTCCATTTATGGGGAATGATTCCTAATCATTTTTTATAAGTACCAAGTCGAATTTGCCTCTAGGGATAGATTTTGATTACTGTTATTGTGGAGAGAGCTTGTATTTTTATAGCTCCATTGTATTTTCTTGCAGGGATGTAATTCTATTTATGAAAATAATGAAGATTGGTGTCATGTTCAAGTTCTAAATCTTGTTCTCCTCCATAGGTCTTTGAGTTTCCTTGGGCTTGGCCATCCCATGAGCCTCAGAGCCCTTTTGTATCATTTTCTTTCCTTCTTTTCACTACTTATTCACATGCATCTCTCGATTTTATTTCTTTCTACTTCTGCATTCAGTATTAATGATCTCTTGTTGTAGGATTGAGTTAAATGGTTAATGCAATTTATTTTGTAGGATCAAAAGCATTATTTCATCCTTGGAAAAGATTTTGAAGTTCATATTAATCATTGAGCTCCTTGGATTAGTCTTCTTATTCCCAAATCTAGATTGTTGGACCTCCTTTTTAGCAAAGAACAGTAAATTTCTGCTATTTTTTAGAGAATGCTAACAAGCTTCAATTGAGTTGGTTCCACTTGAATTAGATCACAAAAACATTCTAGTTCATAACAGAAATCACCCCGTTTCATTTGAACTTGATTTGGTTAGGCATATTTTAGATTTACTAGCTCACTAGTTCTCGAATTTCTAGACTTTTGACTAGTAATGTTTTTCTATTTTTTAGCATGGGTTAACAGAGGTACTTTTGAGTGATTACACTTGGAATGGGGGCCTAATACACCCTAGTTAATAATAAAATTTGTCCCATCCAATTTAGATTTGATTTTCTTGGTCATTTGATGAATTGTAGTAAATATGTACATCTTATAGTAAATCACTGTACCATCTTGTAGGAAAGCGTATTTTGAGCCCGAATTGAGAAAAATAATCATTGAAGCTAGGATTAGACCTCTACTTAACCTCCATGCCATCAAGATCATTTTAACCCTCTTGCTTCACACTTAGGTCATCATTTTGCTAGTTTTCAAGAGTAGGATTTGATTTCCATTTCTTCTATCTTCAGTCTTACATTAGATCTCATTAATGTTTTATATCATTCTACAAAGTTTTCCTCATGCATGAAGTAGATAGATAGCTCATGAAATTCTATTTCCTTTACATATTTGAAATTCTTCTTGTTTGCATGATTTTTGGGTAAATGTTAATGTTTGATGCAGTGTAGGTGTTCCAGGAGTACAGAGAGATTTCATTGTCACCAACCTCATCCCAAATTCATCCAACCATGGTCCTCACTTTCTTTCACTAAACCCTCCCCAATTTCATCATTTCACAAGGAAACTTCTCCAAAATTTTTGAGCAAATCTGTCCATCTGCCAACTTTGGTTTTGAGTTTTGAAGTGGTCCTAGGCACTCCCTTGTCTCATTCCATCCACTAGCCACCTTCCCTAAGCTTTCCATCACCTTCAACATCCATCCTTTTGCTCTCGGTTGTATCCGTAGGTTTTCCTATAGTGGCCTGTTCTGAGGTCGAATTGAGGAAAAAGCCTACAAGAAGCTAGAAAAGGGTCCCTACTTGTCCCCCAAGCCTTCTGACCATTCACCATCATCTCCAAGCCACCTGCCACATCACCAAAAGGGATTAGCGTTCAAACTCTCACATGAAAAAAATACAAAAAGAAAAATAGATTTATTTTATTCATTCTCATGCACAATAGTAGAAGGTTTGATGGTTTGAATCTGCATGCTTAGGATAGTAGGATTTCATACATGTTAACTTAGCATTGTTTTGAAGCAAAGCCTCTTATAATTTAGTTAGAAAATTGTTTGTTTTAGCATTTGATTTCACTCTATTTCCTTATACTTTCTTTCTTGCAAGAGGTTAAGGTTCCATTTCGAACATTTCATTTTCTACAATTAGTTGAGGATTTGACTTCAGTACATGCACTCCATTGCATCATGACAACAAAGGAAGAACACATTGTATGCCGCACATATAGTGCCGATACCTCTGAAGTTTGTACGAACCCCGAGTTGATATTTAAAGTCGGTAGCCTTGGGAGTTGGATCATTCTTTTTGCAATACCGAGGCTCATCACTTTTTGGCACCATTGCCGGGGAGGTGTCAAAGTATGAATTGTTTTCTTCCCTAGTTATTTGATTTCCTTTTTTTGCAAAAACAAAATATTTGAATTAGGTGTTGGATACCTATACCAATAGGTTTCATATTTCATGATTGGCAAATTCAAATGCCAAATATGCTCTGCTTTGTTGATACAAAGATCCCATATTTCCAAGAGAAGACAAGGTGTG
>APFE031540580.1:133193-147799 GCA_000404065.3 Pinus taeda | reverse complement strand
ACACTATATCATCACAGTGATTTATTATTTCAGGAATCCAAGTTTGCTCCTGAGGAATACATCCCTTTCTCACATCCCGGCTTAGTGAAAAATTCTTAACTGCTTTTCACTGGTTGTTTACATTCCATAATCACAATTTAAAGTTTGTTTCACGAAATATCTAAATGGCCCTGTAACTCCAGCTGCATCAAACTCAAGATTTCAAATAACCAACAGCCACAGACTCCATTGCCCAATGGATTAATTTCACCTGCAGCACTACAACTTTAAAGTTTCAGAAAGACATCCTCCCAACCAAACATAAAACAAAGAAACCTTTGCTTCATAACTAGCCTAAAATCTCCATAGAACAGAGACAAACCTTAAAGAGAGAGCCCTCTCTGATTACAGTTGGGCTAGAAGCTGTAATCAAAAGATTGGTTAGTGGTTACCCCGGCCGTATTCCCTTGGAGTCAAAGGGAACAACCTGGGTGTTAACATTAGGAATATTTAATTCAAAAGTAGAAAACTACATTGCATTATAGTTTTCATTCAATCACAAAAACAAAAAACATCTCCAACACCAGCCCACCACCCCAATTTGATCACGTGGTGCAGTAAGAGTCACATCACCATTCAATTTTGCAGGTAGAAGAAGAAGATGGAAAAGAATGTAAGAGAAACAGATGTAGATGATGACAGTGAGGAATATCCTCTCCGATTTCCCATTCAAGATACTAATTGTAGTGTGGACATGAAGAACATCCCTCCATCTTTTCTTCCAAAATTTCATGGTCTAAGGTCAAAGGATCCGGAATCCTTTCTCTTTGAATTTAATTTTTTTTGTAGATCTTATGGTTACTTATTGAAAACTCAAAACTGAGATTGTTTTTGGCAACATTGAAGGATAAAGCTCTTAAATGTTTCATGAGTTTAGGGACTAATTCAATAAGAAAATAGAATGATATGCAAAAGATATTTATAGAAAAATATAAAGATCATGATCTTAAAGAAGAAATCTTTAGAATGAATCAAAGAGAAGATGAGAGTCTAGAGGATCTAATAGAGATGTTCATGTATAATGTTAAGAGGGTAAAACTACATCATTTTGGATCTGACACACTAAAAACCCTCTTACTTAGAATAATTAGGGATGAGTGGATTGATATTATTGATCTCATAAGTAGAGGTGATGTATATCAATTATCATTTGAGGGAATTTGTGAAACATGCAAACACATATCAAGAGGAAAAGAAAGAGTAGGTAAATAAACATCAAGATCAGTAAGTCAAGCTAAACTTGGAAATTTCTTTGATGATTTCAAAACATAAAGTCTTAGCAATCTAACAAAACAAGTAGAAATGTTAAGAATGCAAGATGAAGGAAAAGGAAATGCTGATATTTGTGTTGCAGAATCACATGATGTTAAACATTGTCCATCATTACTATGGTTGAAGGAATTTCAGCAAGAGGACAATGGAGAAAGTCAATTGCCAATGCAACATTGTTATGTAGCTCCAAGAGGACCATGGTAGCCTATTCAACATGATATGATGCAAGATCCTAATTCACAATTCCAAGGTTATGCATATACACCTCAAAGTAATTGGAAGACACCCTTTCCTTGGCAACATTGGTCATCTCAATCCCAAAACCAATATTTGCAACAAGGTTGGCAAGGAACTTATGGGAGCCATCCACAATATCCTCAGTATTTTCCTCAATGCCCTCCATACCCAACTCCATATTATCCCTACCATTCACCTCCACCACAACTCCAGCCCCATCCACATCCATCTCAAATATACACTCCCACTCAACTACTTGTACCACCATTTCCAAACCCACACATTGAAGTAGCTCAACCCACTTACAATGCTGAAGTACAACACTTCCAAACATCTCCTCTTGATATCAATGGTATTCACCATAGCCAAGGAAGAGTATTGCAAAAAATAGATTATCTTGATATTATTGAAGGACCACATCCAGAAGAAGAAGCTTCAAATGAGAATACCAAAGGACCATGGGCTGCATTTGATGAAAAGCAAACAACAAAATCGGAGATAGAGAAAGCTCCCTCATGGTTACCATCAAATCCTCCATGTGTAATCATAAAAAAGGGGAAGATTTGAAGGTCATGGAAGAAGAAGACATCCAACATGATCCAAATTATCAAGTGGACTAGGGGCATCACAACTATATTGAAATATGGTTCCAGACAGTCACTAAGTTGCATCAACAATCTCTTCTTCAATTGTGCTTGATATCTTCAAAGTCAAATCATTTTGTCTTTGAAATCCAGGTACATGTCATAGCATACATTTCAAGCCAACACATAATTTTGTTTGTCATCTTGATGTGCACATGGCTCCATTGGAAGTATTCTTATACTTGAAAGTGATTTTGTTTTTCAAGTAGGTAGGGTAGGAAAAAAAATGAAAAATAAAAGAAAAAAATAAAAATTTCAAGTGAAAACCTCTTTGGAGGTGCCTTAGATTCACTCATTGATTGAAAAGCTCCATGAGGAGGTCAATGGGTTGGAAAAAAGAAAAAAATGAGAAAAAGAGAAAAGATCCTAGGTGAAAACCTCCTTTGAGGTACCTAGGTAGACCTACTAGTTGAAAACCTCATTGATGCGGCTGGTAGGCCTAGAAGAAAAAAAGAGAAAAAATAAAAGAAATCCTTGCTCCATGCATCTCTTTGATGAATGCATGTACTCTCTAACATCTACGAGCAACAAAAACAAGTTGGTACCAAAAGAAAAATTGGTCAAGCCTAGTCAAAAGAAGTCAAATTTTGACTTTCTCCCCCTTTCCTCAAATCCTCCAACAAGGCCAAGGCCATGCCAATCCATCAACCTCATCTATTTCCACCATCCACCCATCATTCTCAATATTCTACCATTCAATTTGCTTGCTATCCTAAAAAACTATAGGATGCTCTGTTTTAGTACATGATACAAAAATACATAGAGCATAAATTTGTTGTCGCCATAACTTGGAAACCCTACATCCATTTGACAAGTTGTTTCAGGGGGAGATGCATATAGATTATGGTAACATGCTCAAGCAATTTGTTGGGTGGTGGATCCCCTGCGTAACTGTTTTGGGGCCTAAAGCCCACAATTTTGGGTAATCGTATTGTAAAAGCTCCGCGAAGTGCACGGAGCGTGGATGTTAATGAGTCAAGTAAAAGGGTAGTTTGCCCTAAAATATTGTAATTTAATCTAGAATGTGTCTCCCTACCCATGGTCTGCGGACCATGGGAATGTATAAATAGAGTGATGCTCTAAGTGTAGAAGGTAGCTTTGGTTGAGATAAAAAGTGTATGGGTTTCTGAAAGTAATAGTTGATCCGAGTCTGTAAGTCCGAGTTGTAGGTCGTAGTAGTAGAAGAGGCTCTACAGCTACATCCGCAGAGGCCTAGTAGAGTCCGTAGCTATGTGCGCAGACCCCTGCAGCTGAGTGCGCAGGGTAGAAAGTGGATTGTAACTGGAAAAAGCATTAATAAAGATAAGTTGGTTTTGAAATATTGCATATCTATTTCTATATTCTGGTTTATGCATCTATTATGGTTTATGATTGTGCACATATCTATTCATGTTAATTGATAATTGAAAGTATTGGACCTACTTAATTTAACTCAGTATCTATAATAATACTAAGCACAGAAAGGGGTAAGGAACCTTCGCTCTCGATGCATGGAAGTAGCACAGCGCGTAGTATCAGTTCGTGAGCCTTCCAGACCTCATCAAGACATCCCTAGGGTGCGGAAACCTGGTTCCAGCAGCATCCCATACTACCTCAGGTGAGACCTCAGTCCGTGTCCCGCGAACTGTTGCCGAAAGGGATGGTAGTTTGGGATTTGTTTGGCTAAAACACTCTAAACTTGGGTCAGGCCACATCAAGCCAACAAATGGTTCCATTGCCAGGACTGGGATCTACCTAAGGAATGTCTGATGTCAGAACACTGGAACACTACGAAGAAGGAAATTGAAGATTGGTTGGATCAGAAGCTTCACAAGTTCATGGTACAAGAAAAAAAACCCCGCAAATATCTGAGAAGAGGTGGTTGGATCGCTACGTATATATGGAAATCCGCGAGATCTTCTTCGCGTCTTTCTCTTCAGAGATGTATGATTGGATCGTGAGGCTAGCAGATAGTCAGGGAAGGTACAAGCTTGATCAACTGATAGTGTGGACTCTAGAGTTGGTACGTAGGCTAGAGGCATCTGAAGATAAGATTGCGCGGGCCGTAGACCATTGGCTGGATTGAATAATAGGAGGGTTTATCACTGAATTTGCGATAGACATGACTGTCAGCTACAGCGAAGCAGAAAGACATTTTCTCAAGGGACAGCGAGGTAAGTACATCAAATCTTTGAATACCTATATTAAGATGTTGTTGTGTGAAAAACGGGTGATGCGAAACCATTAATGAGTGGAACAACACGGAGCAGAAAAGTCTAAAAAGGTATCGAAGGGTTAGGAAATAGTCCTTTAATTTCACCTCCACGAGCAAGTGAGGAAGAGTGTGCTTGGGTTTCTCTGAGGAGTGTAGTTAGTTTGATTAGGTAGTGCATTTCGTAGTTATCATCTCCGCTAATGCCACCACTCCCGTCACCTTCTTCACCTCCAACTTCACCCACACCTCCTCCTCCAAACCAGGAGTTTATCATGGTGAGCGCGATCAAGTTGCTTGTATTCAGAGGAGTAGGAAACGAAGATCCAGAACAATTTTGGTTCATAGTAAGAGCACTGTGGGAAGTGCATGGGGTTATGGATGATAACATTAAGAAGGCCACATTGGTCAGTGTGCTGCAGGATCGCACGTTGACATGGTATATCAAGAACTCAAATGATCAGCCGAATGCCAGAATAGTGGAGATCTAGATTGCATTGAATAGAGAATTTAGCCGGCCGAAATCAGAGACGCAGTCGATCATTGGATTCAAGGAGATCACGATGCTTCCAAGTGAAACCCCCTGGGATCTAGATCAGAGGCTGAAAAGTACGATCCACGAGGCTAATATGACATTGATAGACACAGAGCACCACGTGTAGTTTGTGGTGTCTTTAACACCACACCTGAGGACGACACTATCACAACAGAAGCTCTCAACCCAGGTAGAGGCATTGGAAATGGTGATGAGGTTGCACGAAACACCAATACAGGATCCAAGGTCGGGAATCCAACAAACCCATGTGCAGCTACAAAACCTATGCTTGGAGATGCATAGTTTGAAGCAAAATAGGGCACCCTGGCTGGAAGTATGCGAAGAAGTGTGGTGCATAAAATGTAAAGGCGAGGGTCACGACAAGGATCACTGCCCCATATTTGCAAAATATTTGGCAGCAGGAGGACCGATGCCATTGAGGCCAAAGGCAAAAGCAGGGTCGAGTACCCCCCTGCACTCTGGTGCACAATTTGTCAGGTGGGAGGAAAGCACGCGACGCACAGCTGTCACCTACTGCAAAAGTATACACAAACTCCGCAGCAGCTATTTTGTAATTTCTATAGATCAGTGGGCCATGATGAGCGGACATGTCAGAGCTATGAGCTAATGAAGGATATGGCTCTAGCCTATCGAATGCAGACAGAAATGCAAGGCGTCGATCTAGCTGCAGCAATGGCATGTGGTGGATTCCAAGGATGTGGATGAGGGTGAGGAGGAATGGGACCTGGATGAGGGCGCAAATAGCTAATTTGTTACAATTGCGGAGGACCAAGGCAGTGACGCACACGATTGTACCAACTCGACAAGAATATCTTGTCTGTATTGTGAACAGTTTGATCATGAAATGGTAGATTGTCCAACGCTGATCACACAAATGCGTGAGAAAGGGGTACTACAGCCTACTCCAACTCAAAATATCCAAATGATGAGGTCAAAACTGCACGAGGAAGACCCAAACGTGAACATGATTCTCAGAAGTGGCACGACCACAGGGGAAGATAAGGGGAAGCAGCCTAAGGAAGATACCTGGGTACACAAGGCTCCTACGAAAGAATCTGAGTTTGTCTTGGAGCGCGCAAGAGAAACGTTTATGGAAGCTAAGAAGAGCTTCATAGAGGCCTCTACTTTAGGTAGTAAGGATCAGCCAAAGACAAGAATGGATCCTTATATGCTTACTAACTTTTTAGAGACATGCATGAAGCTACTATGCGACAATAAGGCGGTTAAGGGACTATAAGAGCTGATCGCTAGGTGCCCAGGACCGGGTGAACCATGCGTAGACCGAAAATTGGGAAGGCATGCACTTCGTACTGGGATGGAAATGAGATTGACGGTGCAGATTGGCGAGTATGAAATGGATCGGGTGATCTTAGACTTAGGTTCAGACGCAAACATGTTACCAAAATAGACATGAGAATGCATGGGCAAGTCTGTGTTACAGTGGTCTCCTATTCAATTACGGATGGTGAACCAACAAAAGGTTTTACCCATGGTAAGATTGCAAGGGGTAACAGTGGATATCGAAGGTATGAGCACATAGACAGACTTTGAGGTAATAGAGATTGTGGATGATAGTAACCCTTACCCCACGTTGCTAGGAATATACTGGGCCATGGATATGAATGGAGTCATCAACCTGAAAAATAGAAGATGATATTCGAGAAAAAGTCCCTACGCATATTAGTCTCGCTGGATCTAGCCGAAGGAGCACACTACACTCAACCTGTGCTCTAGGACGACAGCGATGATGAGTTGGATTGCATTTATCAAATAATGGCATAAGACCAGGATCAGGTGAATCCAACTGAAGATGGGAGAATTTCATTGGAATGTGACAGTTCCTATACTTCAGATTCAAATGAAGAAGTAGAACGCTGGCAGAACTGGTTGCACGAAATAACAACACTAAATTGTAACATGATGATTTGATCACTACGACATGTAATGAATGAAGCAAGAGAGTACCCAGAATGGATGGACCCGTAGACAAGGTTGAAAGTACTGTACCCAAATGACAATAGTGTGATTTTTTCGAATAGATGTTGCGCGCGACACCCGCACGATGGGGGCATATATGTCAAAAGAATAGCGGAAATTGGCATGAATGTAGAAGACAAATGCGCTTACAATTCACCAGACCCCAACTAAGGTAGATTGGTGGGAAAACACAGAACATCTTGCAAGCACACCAGACGTATATAGAATGGACTGTTCCACCATGCAACAATATTACAATAGCAGACCTAAACAGGATGTGCGGGAGGAAGGATAGGATCACACTACCAATTGCGAGAAAGGCAATGTTCGCCAAGATACGAGAAGTCAAGAATAAGGATCCACGGATACATGGTAGAAAAGGGAGCCTGTGCACCCCAGTGGCCAAAGGGGCATATATGGAGCTATCTAAGAACCGGGCCGCGAAAAAGCTGCAGAAGGGTATAGTAACTGGGGTCCCTGAAGAACCTCCATAGACGGTTATGGATGTAGCAATGTCAGTGAAGAGAACAGCGTGTCAAGTCCAAAATGAAGAATTCATAAGACCTTGCGAAGAGGAATATGAAGGGATTCAGGAAGCTATTTAGCTAGGGAGTGCGCAACTTCACCAACTAGAAAGGGATAGGATACTACTTTGAATGAAGAATATGATTCTGGACGTGGAGATTAAATGGCTAGAAAAGGAACTAAAGGAGGACTTTCTGAATGAAAAACCTGGAAAGTCGCAGCCAGATATGCGCAAACCTAAGGATGAATTGGAGGAGTATAACCATAGGGTAATGGATCGAATGTTGTGGTTAAGGCAGTGCCTCACTCTCGGGGGGAATCAGGAGAGCACGCCGCATCTAGCAGTATGCGTAGCAGCAACAATAGAGACTATGTTGCGGGTTGCTCGCCAGGACACGATAGTGGTGTACCAAAAAGGTGCAACCACTTGACTAACTGAAAAGGAGACAGTCTCAGTGCTCCAGATAGTTGAAAGAGAGTGTGGGACTATAAAATAGTCTAATAAGGGGTTGCCTGATAATAGGGATTCACGCAAGGTCAGCATGTCACAAGGGTCGCGGTCGTGCAGAAGGGGCTACACTACCATGTGGATAAACAAGGAAATGACCGTTGGCATCATTATTCATGACAAGACGTCCGAGTTAAGGCAAGAAGAAGGGGGCGGTGGGCATTTAAGGCATGAAGTCAGAACTAGATTTGAAATGATCCACCAACCTTCTAGCATTATTGAGCCAGACTATGGAGGGACGATCGAATTTGAATTCCAACTGGCCTATAAATTGCAGATGGCCCTCCACCAAATAACCATTGGAATCTTGCAAATAAAGTTGTTGCACTATCAAGGGGGTATGAATAGAATGAATGAGGAAGTCGTAAGAGCAAGTCTATGGTTTAAAGCATTACCGAAAGATACACAAAAATCCCTAATCAGAGTCATGTCATCTACCAAGGGAGCTGTGCAAAGTCCTATGTTGCTGGTAGGGGATGCACCCGAAATCCCTAAATCGCCTCGGAAACCGAGGGCCAAGAAGGACCCATAGGTAGCAGGACCAGTTTGTATGTCGCCGCGAAATCCACAGTTCGGAAAACCGTCGATGGAAGAAAAGGGAAAAATAGTTAATATTGAGAGCGACGATGACGAGGAGGATCATCCAACCTTTGTCGAAGAAATGGAACCAGAGAAAGAGATGGAAGAAGACATCTAGCCAGTACGTGCTGCAGTAAAATGACCCAAGTATGTCCCTCTACGAAAAGGGAGGGTAAAGGTACCTAAATATTTGGATGTCGTTAAAAGCACACTTAACACCACGTCCCTCCCTGAGGGGGTTCTGTTTGAAGAAATGGCTGTAGGCCGCATTCCCAATATGAAGTTTGAAGACTGGGACCTTGCGGATAGCGAGAAGTTTCCCATTTGGAAACTAGCGAGCTGATGGAACAGAGCACAGATGGGGTCGTTACGACACTACAGCCGTAGACCTGGCTATGTGGGGTGGAGAAGGCCTGGCTACTCCACCTCCTATCAATTCCACATTTTCATCAGGCCCCAATCACGATATTTTCATTAGGCAACTGCTCTGCCTGGTGCATGTTAGGAATTTCTATATTACGAAGCAATGGAACACATAAAATATAGCAGAGATATAAACACAAAAAACACATAAAACAAGAGAGACATAGATATATGGGGTTCACCCAGTTTGGGCTACATCCACCCCAAACAGCCAGTCCTTCCTTTATATTATCCAGCAAAATGAAGAGACAAAACCTACAGCAGATCCGTTGTAATATCCTCTATTTTCTCTCACAGTCTCACCTCTCTACTTCTCGCTCAGAGAATACACATCTATTACACAACCTCAAATACAATGCCCTCATACAAAGAGAGGGGTTGCCTTCTAGGGAAAAAAAACCCTAAACTAAACATAAGTTCTACCGTCAGATCATCCGCCTAATGAACGACCTAGATTGACTAGAAATTACTATACTTTTACAAGGCAATTTTACATCCATTTTTAGCTTCGGGGGTGCTTCTCCCGAAACCCCTCGCCAGGGGGGGGCTCCCCAAAGGTCACAGCCATCCCCCGTGGACCCCCCTTGCAGCGAATATTTTACAGGTGGCATTGTCGCCCCATTTCAAACTGGGGTCCAATGCGGCAATACGTTTGAATACAGAAGATAATCAGGCTCCACAACCAATAGTGCATGAGGGGTACTTATGGATGGAAGAGCCCATCTCCATCATGATGGAGCTCATTCATAGGATTTCTTGGCTTCCTTGTGCAGGAAGGGACCCCGTGGAAATCATTGGCACAAGTGGAGATTTGACGATTGCGGAAGCCATGAAAAATAAATATAAGTTGGAAAAAAAGTAGGGAGGGTACGTTATTACTAGTATTCATGAAAAAGGGGTCTGTGTTGCTACCCAGTTGTTGGCAGGAAAGGTGATGCGAAAATGTCAGCGCAATGAGGTACCAGCAACAGTCACCACATTGGCCAAGCAATGTGCAGAAGGGGTACGGTTCAATTGGGCACAGTTCCTCTGCGACGAATTCCTGATGAACTGCAGGGAGGCCCAAAAGCAGGGTAAGACCTTCCACTATGAATGGTTGCTCTTATCCATCCTGTTGGTTACAGGTGAATTGCCTAAGGATAGTCAGTTCCCTCCCCTTGACTAGGATTGGCTAGAGGCAGCAAAATATGCGTCGCTATGGGCTACGAAGGATGCCACAAGAATCCACGAAGCCAAGATTTTCTGGATACTGATGGAAGTGAGAATATGACTGTGGATCAATAAGCAACCGTGCCCTCCAAGTCAATATATGATAGTGTGAAGAGTTTTGCAAAATTTAAAGTAGATATGCACCATGTGTATATCAGGGCACAAAAGGATCCATAGTAGAAGTGGACCACGCTCCCCTTCATTGCCATAGATGATGATATTTTTTTCATGCTGGACACCTGGCCACCGGAATGGCATGCAAAAGATGCGGTGGTGCGCAATGAGACAGAGATTCATAGATAGAAGGTTGTTGCCAAGTTTCTAGCACAACAAGAGTGGAATGACCAGCTTGCTAAGGAAGTCCGGGCGCCTCGAGGGGCAGCGAACACTGCTGTAGAAAAAAAGCAGCAGGAGGGGTTGTTCCGACAGAAGAAGAAAGAGGCCCGAATGTGACCACAGGGCCAAGAATGGATGAGATGACGAAAGGTGCGACTCGAGCACTACCTCTACACCCCTAAAACGGCCACACACAATAGAATTAACAGGGCCGCGAAAGAAGACCAAGGCGTCCAAGTTGGATGGGGAACCTATCACACTGACCAAGGGTGACCTATGTGACATCAGTGATATAGTTCGTGAAGTCACCAGGGAGACGCTCAAAGAGGCAATGATGGAGCAGCAAACTGTGTTGGGGGCACTCAGGATGTAATTGCAGGAACTTCAGGCACAGCCCCCGCAGCCAGGAATGGTAGCTGCCTACGAGGCTATGGGTACGTCAGCAACTGAATAGTTGCTGCAAGCTAAAATGGCTAATACTATTGCACAACTAGCAAGGGCACTGATAGTAGACCACGTGGAGGACAGAGCCGTGATAGGCTGACTCAATGGACTTGGATTAAACTTGGTTGCCCTCCCACAAGAAATCTTGTACCAGCTACAAGATGGAGCAACGACAGAGCTCCGTGCTAGGGAAGGACATGCGGTATAGATGCTCAGTGAACAACGAATCAACATCGAGCAATTGAGCCTCCAACATGATGAAGCAGTAGCACAGACTCAGTAGTTGGAGCAAATTGTCAAGGAATCATGTCACTGTGCCCATGAGCTTGAGATTGTAGCAAACTTACCACTAGGCCTATGGATCCACAAGTTGGCCAGTGGATTCCGCGAGGTAGAGGAGGAAGCAATGAGGATCTAGTTGGACCTCATCTTGCAGATTGCAGAACTGAGACTCAAGGCACAACCCGGTACACCATCGTAGGTCCAAGAGAAGCGAGACCATGCCATTCAAGCAGGGTTGGAAACAATAGAGCGCGCCATCCAGGATTGCACTGGCTTGCTAGATCAGTCACTCGTCACCCTCACTTTACTATAGGAATACCCAACGCTCCAGCAGTTAGAGATAGAAGCGCGGGAGCTACAGCAGGCTTATGACAATGTCCGGGGGACTGCACAAACGGTTGCCCTTACTCAGTGGCTGACCAAGATGAGGGAGGCCTAGCCTCTAAAGGCCTAGGTGGATGTTGTGCGTAAAAAAGAAACAGTGCTTAAAGAACGTATTCAGCCTTGGCTTAAGGAAGCATTCACAGTCACTGCCAAGATCAAGGCAAAGTTGGCACACATGTAGGGTGTATATGCAATCAGGTAAGAAATTGCACCTGACAACAAAACATTGGAGCTACGCACACAACGGGCATAACAAACAGTGGAGGAATGTGTGGTAGACGTAAGCGAAGTGCAGAGATTGTTGGATGAACTTCATGCAAAGATCACCGCACTGGCTAAGTGACTTGGGATGAATTACGATGTTTGTGTTGGGGGCCTGTTGGGCAGCGGATCCCCTTCGTAATGGTTTCGGGGCATAAAGTCCACATTTTTTGGTAATGGTATTGTAAAAGCTCTGCGAAGTGCGCAGAGCATGGAGGTTAATGAGTCAAGTCAAAGGGTAGTCCATCCTAAAATATTGTAATTTAATCTAGAATGTGTCGACCTACCCATGGTCCGCAGACCATGGGAATGTATAAATAGTGCGAGGCTCTAAGTATAGAAGGTAGATTTGGTTGAGATAAAAAGTGTATGTGTTTCTGAAAGTAATAGCTGATCTAATTCTGTAAGTCAGAGTCACAGGTCATAGTAGTAGAAGAGGCTCTGCAGCTGTGTGCACAGAGGCCTAGTAGAGTCTGCAGCTATGTGCGCAGGGTAGAAAGTGGATTGTAACTAGAAAAAGCATTAATAAAGATAAGTTGGTTTTGGAATATTGTGTATCTATTTCTATATTCTGGTTTATGCATCTGTTATGATTTATGATTGTGAGTGTATCTGCTCATGTTAATTGATAACTGAAAGTATTGGACCTACTTAATTTAGCTCAAGATCTATAATAATACTAAGCATAGAAAGGGGTAAGGAACCTTTTCTCTTGCCACACGAAGGTAGTTGCACTGAACAGACAGCTGCGCAGAAGTAGTGCAACACGTAGGATTGGTTCGCGAGCTTTCGAGACCTCATCAAGACATCCCTAGGGTGCGGAAACCTAGTCCCAGCACCCTCCCATACTACCTTGAGTGAGAGCTCAGTCTGCATCCCATGGACTATTGTTGAAAGGGCTGGTAGTTTGGGATTTGTTTGGTTGAAACACTCTGAACCTGGGTCAAGCCCCATCAAGCCAACACAATTTCAACAAATTCTAGTGAACAGGTTAGAAGAAATCAACCTCCATCAGCTACAACCATTTTTGCATTTTCTCAATATCTGTGCATCCATTTAAAAAGCTATTTCATGGGGAGATGAATATGGATGATGGTAATATTCCCAAGAAATTTCAGTAAATTCCATTGCACGGTTTCCAAGAAATCGACCTCCATCACCTTCAGCCATTTTTAGTTTTTCTCAAGATCTATGCATCCATTGACCATTTTTATTTTATGGGGAGGTGCATAATGATGATGACAACATGCTAAAAAAGTTTCAGGTCAATCCATTCTACTGTTTGGGAGATATAGAGAAAACAAGTCGTTGTCCTAAAAACCTATAGGATTCCCTGAGATCCTACAGGATACAGAACAACACCTACAGGATTGGAAATGCACAGTTTTAAAAGGGAGAAACAAAGGTTGGCTTCATAAAGTAGTGTTAAGGAGGTAGGCTCTACATTTCCCCACATTTTTCCAACCGAAAGGAATGTAAAAGACCCTTCTAGTTTGTTGAAAGTGATTGCAGCATAAGGGAATTTATACATAGAGTTTTTAGATTTGGCATCAGACTTATACAAACATCCATCCATCAGAGAAAAATGACTAGGGGAACCCATCAACACAATGAGGATTCATCATCATCCTCCTATACTAGAGATATTCACAAGGCACAATTGGATGGGTTTCCTTGAAAAATTGAGGGGATATGATGATGAAGTAGCTAGAGATATCTAGTCAACATCAGCATGGAGATCCAGAGGTCAAAGAAGCTCTTCTAGAGCTTAGCAGTAGCATTAGGAGCACCAACATCACCATTCAATACCTGCACATCAACATCAGCTCAGCAGCAACATGCAGGTCTCTCCAACAACCATCAGGTAGGTACATGTATGCAATATTCATGACCTCTTCTTTTGAGCATATTATAGTTGGAAATTTGTTCTCAATGCATGAGAGATGAGGTTTTATAAGCTAAGAATGGGTCAGCAGGTCACCTTCAACTAGTTAATTTCAACTCACTCCTTCACTCGTGCAATGTTGAAAAGTCAAATTATGAAGTATGATGATTTCAAGGAATGAGGAAAACAGTTAAAAGAATAAATTTTTGCAAAGGCCAAGTCCCCACAACACTCCAAGCCCTCCATCCACTTCATATTAATTATCTATTCATCATTCATCCATCCCATTTCATTCTTGAAAAGAAAAACAAATATAGCATCCTCTTCATTTTCACAAACCTACACTACTCCCTTCGAGCCCTATCATCATCATCCAATCCCTCTTCATCATTTCTCATCACTCCCATACAGTTAGAAGACCCTGAAAGAGGAGGAATGACTACTACAGGAAGGCAAAATGTTGCTACAAGAAGGAAGAAATGAACAAATTATGTTAACCCCCAAGATGGTAGAGCTTAAGAGAGACCTAATCAAACCAAAGAACTCCAAGGCCATTAGGTAGTCATCTAGGCCACAGTAGTGAAGAAGAAGGAAACAAAAGGAATTGAGGCATTCACCATCAAAACAAAACTCAAATTGTAGTGATGAAAATATGTTTTCCAAGAGGTCTCCCATCTATTTCTAGCTTTTGTCGAAGGCCTAAAAATGGGGAAAAGGAATGGGAGTAAAATTGAGGGCATGCCCTAACCTCAGACTATCATTTATGCTCAAAATTGGTATCATGTAGTTTTAATAGGGTTTCCTATAGGTTTCCTGTAGTTTTAACAAGAATTATTATAGGATGTCCTAGTTCT
>APFE031540580.1:109131-127062 GCA_000404065.3 Pinus taeda | reverse complement strand
GTGAAAATTGACCACGTAACAAGTGGTTTATGAGAACAAAGCCCTTTATACCATAAAAATTGATTTGGTTCTAAATATGAAGATGTAATACATACCTTTGGTAACAGTGGCACCTCATGTAGATCAAAATATTGCTCCATCTGTAGTATCCAATTTACCAGATCCTTGCCATCAAACTTCCTCATATCGCCTTTTCTTAATTTTAGGAGCTCGTTCTTGAAACAACTATAACTCTGTAATTTCAGCTCTTCTAGTTCTGAAATTGCAAATTGAAGTAGCCCTCTATGTCCTCTTTCCAATGCCACCAGTCTGATCAAAATTGGATTTTCCAAGAAATAGTTATGCACAATCTCCCAAGATGATGTGATTATATACCTTTTCAGAAGAGTGAACTTGTATGAAGTGCCACGTGTGACTATTTTGACCTTTGGTTCTAAAATATATACACAGGAAACTATAGTCCATCCTCTTTCTATAACTTCTTAATAACTTTCAATCTGATGCTCAGAGAGAAAGCTATGACTATTTTCCCAAGGTGACCTTTTTGGAATGTAATTTAGTGGTCTGTAAAAACCCTAACTTCCTCAGACCATAGCTACAAAAATATAGCGACATAGGATCTGAAATTCAGAGCCGGGGTTTATACCGATTTCTTCTCAAATGGGTTTTTGTTTGATCTTTTGAAACTTTGTAGCGAAAGAGTTATAGTGAAAATCCCACGATGACTTGTTTTAGCTTAAATTATGGAGCTTGAAAAAACACTAAGTTCCTCAGATCATATCTCTGAAAATATAGTGAGACAAGCTCTGAAATTAGGACCCGAGGTTTAGCAAGATTTTGTTTCAAATGGGTTTTGTTTTCTCTTCTAAAACGTCACAGAAAAAAGGTTATAGCAAAAATTCCATGATGGGCTATTTGGAGCAGCGAAACCTTAGAATCCAAAGCTCTAATACCAGATGTTATGAAACCAGCTCACAAAAAGATAGAAAAGATAGATGAACACCTTAGAAATAAGCCTCTTCGAGGGGGAAACCTCCTTTACATTACACAAATGAACAACTCTTAGATGATACAAATGACAAGAGCTCCTTTCTATATATAGGAGTCTAAGCGGTCATAATATAATCAGAGCCGAAATAGCAATAATAATGTAAGGGAATAATAATAACAATAGTGGGCTTCTATGGGGCACAATAATAACAATATGGGGACTACATGGGTACAACAATATAATAAGGGGGTTTTACTAATAACAATAAGGGGTTACACTGGTAGTATAGGGTCCTAACATGCAGGAAAGCCTTTTTTGAGCTCAAATTGAGAAAAATCATCATTGAAGTTGGGATTAGGCCTCTACTCAGCCTCCATGCCATCAAGACCATTTTAACCCTCTTGCTCCACACATAGGTCAACATTTTGCTAGTTTTCAAGAGTAGGATTTGATTTCCATTTCTTCTATCTTCAGTCTGACATTAGATCTCATCAATGTTTTATATCATTCTACAAAGTTTTCCTCATGCATGAAGTAGACAACTAGCTCATGAAATTCTGTTTCCTTTACATAATTGAAATTCTTCTTGTTTGCATGATTTTTGGTTAAATGTCAATGTTTGATGCAGTGTACGTGTTTCAGGAGTACAGAGAGATTTTATAGTCAACAACCTCATCCCAACTTCATCCACACATGGTCCTCACTTTCTTTCACTAAACCCTCACCAATTTCATCATTTCACATGGAAAGTTCTCCAAGATTTTTTAGGAAATTCGGTAATCTCCCAACTTTGGTTTTGAGTTCTGAAGTGGTCCTAGGCACTCCCTTGCCTCATTCCATCCACCAACCACCTTCCCTAAGCTTTCCATCACCTTCAACATCCATCCTTTTGCTCTCGATTGTATCGTGTAGGTTTTCAGGGGATCCTGTAAGTTTTCCTATAGTTGCCTATTTTGAGGCCGAATTGAGGAAAAAGCTTATAGGAAGTTAGAAAAGGGTCCCTACTTGTCCCCCAAGCCTTATGACCATTCACCATCATCTCCAAGTCACCTGCCACATCACCAAAAGGTTTTAGCTTTCACACTCTCACATGAAAAGAAGAAAAAATGAAAAAAATATTTATTTTATTCATTCTCATGCACAACAGTAGAAGGTTTGATGGTTTGAATTTGCATGCTTAGGACAATAGGATTGCATAAATGTTAACTTAGCATTCTTTTGAAGAAAATCCTCGTAGAATTTAATTAGAAAATGGTGTGTTTTAGCATTTGATTTCAGTCTCTTTCCTTGTACTTTCTTTCTTGCAATAGGTTAAGGTTCCATTTCGAAGATTTCATTTTCTACAATTAGTTTAGGATTTGACTTCAGTACATGCACTCCATTACATGAAGATAGCAAAGGAAGGACACATTTTATGTTGCACATATACTGTCAATACCTCTTAAGTTATTACGAACCCCGGGTTGATAATTAAAGTCGGTAGCCTTGGGAGTTGCAGCATTCTTGTTGCGACACTGAGGCTCATCAGTAAGATTAAACATCTGATCCTTTGTTCATCTTGGTTTCCTTGAGTTGATATTTCAAGATGATGATCTCATTCAAATTTTTTATTTAATACATGTCGGTTATGTTTTCATACATGTCTTTATACTTTATTAAATTCCCAACATATGCAAGTAAATAATTTTTTAAACCATCAACTATAATTTGATTTTCTTTGAACTCATCTTTCTTGTACCTATTTTTTAGGGAAGTGGAATAATTTTTTGGAGGCTCAGGCATCCTTCCTTGAATTTATTTTTGCACGTCATTGTTTTCATCTATGATCTCGAACCTAACTTTCCATGTGAAAATTTTTCATGCATCACACAACTTTTCATGCCTCTTGGAGGTAGAGGAAGGCATATTGACCTTGACTATACAATCTCCTTTCTAATAATGATGGCTTTAATCCTTGTCTTATTTTGGGTTTGTCCTTAACCTTAGCTCTAATGCCATGTTAATTTTTCAGATTATTCTATGATGTATCAATCACTTTATCCCAATTTACTTCTTCATTTAACAATGAATCCAATTATTAGCATTGTAACCAATCATAAACTGTAACTGAAGATAGAACAATATATGCAATGACAAAGAAGTGTATCAGTCACTTTATCCCAATTTACTTCTTCATTTAACAATGCATCCAATTATTAGCATTTTAACCAATCATAAACTGTAACTGAAGATAGAACAATATATGCAATGACAAAGAAGAAAAAAAACAACCATCAGAGACAACACATTGGTCCAAGACTAGGGGAAAACCTGACAAGGGGGAAACCCTTTTAGATATTCTTCTTTATTAGATCATCATAAAAAAATTTGTAATAGAAAGTACAATGAGCCCGATACATAAACTTGCAACAGAGATTTACTAAACAAAAGCATATTATATAGCTACAGAACAACATAGAGAAACCGTTTTTCCATCATAACACTAAAGCCAACTAAAGGAAACTGTCAAACCCTAGATTTAAACCCTGGACGCTTTCAGTAAGGTAGGATTCATGCGACTGAAGCTTCTTGGACATTCCCTTAGCCACTGTGTTAGGGCCTCTATCTCTGACTTGAACGCTCCCAGGAAGACTGTCTGCATGTATCTGGGGTCAAACACACATAGGACCACTCCAAATCTCCATACACTCTCTTCCAACTACTATGCATGTGTCTAGGACTGCTCAGATGCTCCCTTGACCACTTTGTGCATGCTTCCAAGGACCAACACTATCTGAACTGGTTCAAAAACCCTGGACGCTCCCTTCAGGCTTCTGTGCGAGAGTATGAGACATCCTGGATGCTCCTTCAACAACTGTGTGCATACTTCTAGGGATGAAAATGCTCGTTTACATGCATGCATCTAAGAAATAGAAACCCTAGATCCGTGCGATCTTCACCCCTATAATTTTAGACCCTTGAGCGAACTTCCTCCGTCAGACCTGTGTGAACCAAGAGAAAAGAAGAGAGTAGAAGTTGGCTTGATTAATGTGTGTAAATGAGCTTGAAGTCTCTTCTATTTATAGGCTTCAATGAGGATCCACTTGGGGTTGAGGCCAACTTGTCCAATTTTAAATGTATTTAGGGTTGACCTATTCCATTATACATGAGTGAATAAAATAATTCTAAAATTTACTTCCGCTTGTCCAAATAGGGTGATCTTTAGGTCGATTTTGGTCCTCTCGAAAATAAACATTTAATGCAATCATCATTTCAGTCATTTGAGTTGTCCAAGGTGGAATTTGACCCTACTTGCAAAAATTAACACTCCCTCTCAACTAGGAAGAATCCCACCTACCAATATTTGTCTGTTGATAATCACATTACCTTGTCATGTTGTCACCATGCTTTGGATGTCTCTAGTTAACTCTATATGTTAAATCTTTATCGTATCTAAAGGAATAAGAATCAGGGAGCAATATCTTTCACCCATACTGAGCAATAAGATAACTAATGATACAAGGGAGCATATCTTCGACCTTGGAATCTCATTAGGGAGCTCATTCTCAACCTGAATCTCAAAAGGGGAGAAAGTCATAACCCAATCATTTTTCCTACCAATCTTCCTATAAATGACCCTCAATATTCATGTGGTAGAACACTTTCATCATCATAAACTTGGGTTGAACACCCCAAGTACACTCTCAACCCATTTCCCAAACGGGGAGCGGTATTCCCAAAAAGACTTGCTTGAGGATATGATGCTAACTAGGGTATACTCTACATAGAATAGATAGGGGAGAAACATATCCGACCCTATAAAGATAGGGGATTAGCATGTTCAACCCTATGGGTAATAGCTATGGGAGTACCCTATTTTCGAGAGATCCCTCAACCCCTGGAGCCCTCTATCTCAATTTCTCACCCTGGGATCTCAAACAACGTGGGAAGAGTTTGCTAAGTTTCCTCGACTCGTGTTGCCCCTTATCCGGAGGGGCCACATCCATCAGTCCAAGCTTCTATCTGAAGACCAAGAACTTTCCTTTTAGTAATTCCTTGTTGAGAACATCTACAATCTGCTCATCTATCGATATGTGATGGAATCTAATAGCTCCCCTTTGCACCATGTCTCCAATAAATTGATAATTAATATCAATGTGCTTGGACTTGTCATGAAACATGAGATTATCTTCCAAACAGATCCCACTCTTTTTGTCGCAATATATCACCGTAGTGTCTAGGACGTCCTCTCCAAAGAGCTCCATGAACCAAACTTATTCGCAGGTAGCCAGGCTAGTAGCAATGTATTCTGCTTCGGCAGTGCTCGATTCTACATAATTTTGTTTCCTACTCATATAGGATATCATGGAAGATCTAAGGCCAAAGAAACATCCAGACGTACTCTTTATGTCAAAACATTTCCTTCCAAGTAAGCATCATTTCATGCATGAAGTTGAACATCTCTAACAAAATATCTCAGACCAAGTGTGATCGACCGACGCAAATATCTCAATATGTGTTTGGTAGAAATGTAATGTGCATGGAGGGGCTCTGTCATGAATTGACTCATTGTGTTTATTTCATAGCATATTTCTGGAAAGGTGTTCACAAGGAACCTTAGAACCCCAATTAGTTGTCATTACATGGATGGATTTTCCAAATCGGGTCCTGAAGCTTATCCACATAGCTTCTTGAAGTTCATTTCCATCAGTGTAGCCATGGATTTGCATTCAGTCATTCCAAATATTTCCAATAGATTAACAACATATTTTCCTTGTGAAAGGAAAATATCACCAAGATTTTGCCACACCTCAAGACCTAGAAAGTAGTGCATGAGACCAAGTTCCTTCATCTCGAATTCTGAAGCTAGCTCCCTCTTACGCTTGATCATCAGAGGCTCAATATGTGTCAAGAATAAATATTCAACATATAAAACCCCAATTATTGTCCTACCTTGGTTTACCTTGAATTAGAGGTTGGAATTGACATTGCTTCTTGTGAATCCCAACTTCATTAGGTAGTTTTCAATGCGTGCATGCCAATGTCAGTGAGCTTGCTTCAAACCATACAATGCCTTCTTCAACCTGCATACATGTGTTCTTCAATCATCCACTTCAAATCCCTATGGTTTTTCAACAAATACTTCTTCCTATAACATACCATGAAGGAGTGCAGTCTTTACGTCCATCTGATGTAGGCTCAATCCTTGACTAACAACAAGGGAAAATATCAAACTGATGGTTGTATATCGAGCCACTAGAGAAAATATGTCATCATAATATTCTCCTTTTTTTGAGAGAATCCTTGAGCTACGAACCTTGCTTTGTATTTCTCAATGCTGCCATGAATTCCATGAATTCCATGTTTGATCTTAAATAACCACTTTTGAGGTCATAACATACTTCCCATTTAGTATTGGCACAACATCCCATACATCATTTTTCACAATCGATTAATATTCCTTGGCCATAGAATCCTCCAAAATTTTTCTTTACATATTCATCGAATGATGACGGTTCGACTTGAATCATAGTACTCATGGTTGCAACATATCCATGACACCTGCATGGTTTATTCCTTTCTCTAGATGATCTACAAATGGGAACATTTCTTTCAACATTTTGTAGTGTATTGCAGAGCCAAAGTGGTCTCTTCCTAGTAGGACGATTGTTGGGTGCAACCCAACTTGGCCAAGATTTTGATTAAGACTCCGCATTTTGGGGAGCTGAGTGCGAAGTAAAGGATGCAACAAAGCTTAAAGTGGACCATGCAGTGGAGGAGCGAGGCACCAACGAGGACCATGTAGTAGATATACTGTCCAGTATATGGGCTCATTAGGGGAATTTTGAGGTCTAAAATGGGCCTCCTAAGAAAAATGTACAACCAAAATAAACTTTATAAGAACCGATAGGATTTAAGATTATAATGTCAACCATGGGGGATGATTCACAATTTTTGGAGTAAAAATGTAAAAGATTAAAAAAAAATAATAATAAAACTACTTTTCAGCTCGTATTTTCAACTTATCTCCCTAAGGGTTTACTCAGATTCGAGTAGGAGTACTCGTTGGATGCAAAATTTAATTCCTTATCCAAGGAGTATCCATGTTGCATACTTTTGATGGGCCCTGCTACATGAAAAAAGAGAAATATATGAAACAACGTGATTGTAATCACACTTTTCATGTAGTAGGGTCCATCAAAAGCATGCAACATGAGTACTCCGTGGATGAGGAATCAAATTTTGCATCCAACGAGTGCTTCCGCTCGAAATTTGAGTAAACCCATAGGGAGATAAGTTGAAAATACTAGTTGAAAAAGTAGTTCTTTCTTTTTTCCCTCTAAAATTTGATGATGTAATCTAATATTATTTTATTATTTCCACTATTATTTTATAATTTCCTTAGGAGGCCCATTTTAGACCTAAAAAGTCCCCTAATGTTAGAGAGGGTCAAAGCCCCTCCCTTTTTGTAAAAGAATACTATTTTGTAAATGATGAATGGTTTTGGACCATGGTAGTGTGATGATATATCCAACGATGTAATAGTATATATAGGAAAAAACCAAAAGAACCCCATTTATTAATCGATTCTGGCTTGAGCAAACTTTCAGGATGGAAGAATGAATACGACGGAGTTACTTCGAGGTTTTCAGGGCAATGTAACTAAGCAAAATTAGATGTTTAGGGTTGAAATGGTAAAATGCTTTTCAATCAGGATCAAGGAGCAGTTAAGGATTCCTTAAACTAGATAATGAAGGAAGATGAAGGAGGTCAATCAGGATTAGAGGGAAATTAAGGATCCTTTAAACCAGATATCAGAAGAAAATATAGACATGAATAACAGTTCAAAACAGAGTGTACTTAAACAGATTCTGCAATAACATTCCTGTTATACCATTCAAATTTAGAAAAAAACATCCAAGTTTCTGGAATACTTTGGAAAATAACATGAACAATTGAAATATACTTCACTGAAGTGGCTCAACACATGAATCCTGTAAAGAAATGCTTCTATTATTTGTCTTGTATGTCAACTGAAAAAGTACAGTAAATCCTCAGGTTGTATATGAGTTCAACTATAGAAATATTCAAATATCCACCCTCAATACTTCGAATTATGAAGTATTTATACAAAAACTACTACAAAATATCCTAAAACTGATTTAGGAATTATTCAAGGAAAATGAAATATCTTCATGCAAGAAGATAAAGACAACTATCTAACTAATGCAAGTTGTCCCTGCTTATTTGGCTTTGTTGTTTGCTTTCACTGATATTGTGCTACTTTATCTCTTTTTCTATTTAGTGTCTTTCAAGCTGGCTACATATTTAGTCTACCTTGTCATCTGATACTATTTAAATTCTGTTACTGCTTTACTTTTAATCCTTGACTGCTCTTTTACCTGTTTTACTTTTACCTTTCAAAGTAAATCATTCAGTTTCTCCCAAGCCTCTTCAGCTGGTAATTTGTTTTTTACCATTCTTCTGTATATTTTATCAGCTTCTGTATATTTGGCAAATGTAGGCTTGTTAACAAAATGGTGATTTACCTCATGCTGGAGGTAAAAGAAGTTTCCCAAAGTTTGGAGGATCACTTTTCCTGTGGGAACACCTTTCATTGATGAATTGTTGGAAGTTTCTTTGGCTACTTCTCTCATATTCTTATCATAATATTCATGTTTCATCAGTTTATCATTGTTTACCAAAAGATTAGGCAAACCCTTCTGTATCAATACTTCAAATTTTTCAAAAAAACCTGTTTACTGCAAGTTTCATGTTTTTACATTTCTCCTCAAGCTGTATCATCAGATTTCTCTTGGAAATAACTTTCTTCACTTCTAGAAAGGTTTTTATTCTATAAGCTATCCCAATCTCCTCTAATTCATACTTGTTTTTAGAATATAGAAATTTGATTATTTTAGATGCATCCTCTAGTTTCTCCCCAAGATCTGCTTTTACCTTTTGAATTGCCTCACTGGCTTCCTTCACTAAATCATTATGTTCAAATATAAATGTTTCTTTGTTTGGTCCAAAGGATCCTATAGTGACAATTCTTTTTCTAGCTGGTGGATCTTGTCATTCAATCTATTAGCTTTTTGATTCTTAGCTTGATGCATTACTTCTGCTAATTTATTTTCATCTTCCAAGCTCTTCACTTGCTCCTTAAGCTTATTAATATGTGTTGTTTGAATGGACATATCTTCCATGGCTTGAATCAATTTTTTGGCCTCATCAGTGGGATGGGTTGTTGATTTTTCTGATGTTGTTGCTGTTGTAGACAATGTAGCTGTTGGAACTGATTTTGATGTTGTTGTTTCTATAGCTCCTATGGGAATAGTAGTAATGGGAACTGCTTCTCTGCTAGCGTGTTTCTCCTATACCAGTTTATCCATTTCTGTCTCCATTTCTCTTAGTTGAGTTGTCAACTGGATGATTAAGTTCATTATCTCATCCTTTTGATTAAGTGTCTCCAACACCTCCTTCGTTTTTGGATGTTTAGTAATTGGTAGCTTTAGCTGTTCCTTGAGTGCAGCTATGTCTACACTTTTATTTTTGATGAGTTCTTTTGTTGCCTTGATATAAGTTGGATTATAGTCAATTTCAATCACCAACTCTTCTAGTGACTTAATCCTATTTTCCTTTGCTTGTGATGAGGCCCTTTCCAGCTTTAACTGTGACTGTACATTTTCCAGAGAATTCTTCAATTTATGGACACCTAGAGCTTTTTATGTCATGGTTGAATATATCATTTATCCTGCCTATTTATGAAATTCAATCTAGTCAATTAGGTGCACATCCTGAGCATGAATTTCAAAGGCTATTTTCTTGTAATCTTCTGAAGTTTTTGGGGCCTTTACCTCTGGCTGTAAGAAAGTCATCTGCATCTTCCTAGTTTTTAGGTCAAAATATGAAAGTAACCTACTCTGAACATTGAGAGTTTTCTTCTCGTATTGTGTACATATTGTAGCTTTTAATGCCTCATTTCTGATTTTAATTTCTTTGTGTTTCTCCATGATATCTTTCTCTTTGTCCACTATTTTGCTAGATGATGAAACTTCTGCAGTATTCTAATTTTGAATGATCTATGCTCTAGAAGATGAGAGCAAAGGTGTTTCTTCTACATGTTTTGAGGGTGCATTACCCGTGATGATAATCTCTGTTTCTGCATAAAATGTATTTTCATGCTCTATTATTGGATTTAGCTTGGTTTTATTTCTGCTCACAAGCTTAAATTTAGTATTAGAGGTGGTTCCAGCTGAGTAGGATCCTTCTTGTCTAGCCCTTTTTGAACTTCTGTCTTATGGGTCTAGAGTATGCAGGATGGAACTAGTATCAACTTGCTTATCCATCTCCTGAAGAGTGTTTTCCAACCAATCAGACTCGTTGGAATACTTTTCAATTTTTGGTTTTGACTCATGGATGAAGGGGATCAATTTCAATTCGACCCTTAATTTACTTATGACACCTAAAGGATCATAATTCCATTTGAAACTGATGATGAACTTGAACTCTTGTAAGCATCTATTTGTTTCCTTACCAACATTTCTATTGGTACATATAAAAGGCCCTATTTGGTTTTTAATCTTGAACAGGGTCTTCTTTTTGGCTGAAAGGAAATGGATTTCATCAGAATTCAAGATTTGTCTGATGTATTCCAAGGCAAATAGCCTCATTGCGAGGTATTTTGGAAGCTTGCATGGAACTAGATAGCTTCCATACACTCTGATCTCTGTATGATTTTAGTATAAATACCAGACTCCTGTTCTATTGTGCTCTGACAATTGTAATACTTTCTTCATTTCTTCATCGATCCTAGGTTGACTACTACTACTTAGCATGTTGGCAACTAGATGAATAAAGGAGTCAATGAAGTCCTTGTAGGAGAACTCTGTGGAATCTTTTCTGATTAGCGAAGTCTAGAGGACAACTGATTGTGGGTTACCTTCAGTGTCTAGTTTTCGGAGGCTTACTACAAACCTTTCAGGTTGGAATTATAAGAACATATGAAACAAAACATATGAATACTTGAACACACCTTCTTCAGGTAATTTAACAAACTGCTTATGGATAGAATCTGATAGGTATTGAGCAAAGTTAAATGCGAAAGTAGGAGGCTGTCTTGGGAAGAAAATGGATAGAAAAACTAGGATTTAAGCATCAACATACTCATCTGTAAAATGGCCTAGAATACAAGACAACATTGAAAAAATCTGTCTTGTTCTTTCTGAAAAAATTGAGGCTAAATAAGGAGGGTTACTCTTTGGGGTTTCAACAAATGAAGGAAGAAAACTTTGGAATATTTGAAATATCTTGGGAAAGTCAAGCTTTAGATATAACTCAGTGAGGATTTCAATTGACAAAGGGGCTTCATCAAACTTAGGTTGAATTTTCAACATCTGGTTTATTGATTCTGTATTAATTGTGAACAAAATCTCTTTGCTAGGGGTTACTTGGGCTCTTTCACTGGGTAGATAATTGACTTGACAGAGCGTGATGATTTATGGAAATTGGAAGGTTTGTGGGAAGATATATTTGGGTAGGTTTGAATCCCAGAGGAGGATATCATCAGCTTGGTCTATCAATTTATCATGTCTCCATCAGTGGAGATCAAGGAGGTTGAAATCAGTGACTATATCACTAATTTTGAAGTCTTTGTCATCAAGGGGGTTATGTTCAACGCCGATTACACATGGTTGCAGGGGATCGAAATTTATAATACTCTTGGAGGCCATTTAATTTGTTTAATTAGAAGTTATTACTTTCTTGCTTAAGTACATGCCTCAACACTTAGGAATACCTAGAAAATGAAGCGTTTAGTATGTAGAAGTGGTTCTAGAAGAAACTAAGGCTTTCTGGCAGCAAAATAGACTTCAATGGTCGTTATAAAGCTTTAGGCTGAGTTGGCACTATCTCCTGGTGGTGAAAGGCTTGAATTCTAGTTTGAAATCTCTTGAAAACAGGTCAGCATAACTTTTTGGCTTAAGAATAGGTTTGCAGAGGCTCTTTTTCACAAACTTCAACAGAATAATGGTGAAAAGACTGTAAAGGGTAGGTTTATTTCTTTTAACCAACAGTGGTTAAACATATGGGTGCAGGGTTAAATTAAAATGGTAGGGTGGTTTCATCATAGAGTTCGGATGGTGGACTGGCGGTTATCGCATTGTGAAAAGCAGGTTAGCGGTTTTGGATTGGAGGATGCGATACAATCTAGAGTTGCCATGTAGCAAGGGAGCGAGGCAGGAGCGGGGTAGTGAAACTACTCATTTCTCAACCCATCAATGGTGTTAAAGGTTGGGAAAGTCAAGCTTTAAATATAACTCAGTGAGGATTTCAATTGACAAAGGGGCTTCATCAAGCTTAGGTTGAATTTTCAACATCTGGTTTATTGATTCTGTATTAATTGTGAACAAAATCTCTTTGCTAGGGGTTACTTGGGCTCTTTCACTGGGTAGATAATTGACTTGACAGAGCGTGATGATTTCTGGAAATTGGAAGGTTTGTGGGAAGATATACTTGGGTAGGTTTGAATCCCAGAGGAGGATATCATCAGCTTGGTCTATGAATTTATCATGTCTCCATCAGTGGAGATCAAGGAGGTTGAAATCAGTGACTATATCACTAATTTTGAGGGTTTCAACAAATGAAGGAAGAAAACTTTGGAATATTTGAAATATCTTGGGAAAGTCAAGCTTTAGATATAACTCAGTGAGGATTTCAATTGACAAAGGGGCTTCATCAAGCTTAGGTTGAATTTTCAGCATCTGGTTTATTGATTCTGTATTAATTGTGAACGAAATCTCTTTGCTAGGGGTTACTTGGGCTCTTTCACTGGGTAGATAATTGACTTGACAGAGCGTGATGATTTCTGGAAATTGGAAGGTGTGTGGGAAGATATACTTGGGTAGGTTTGAATCCCAGAGGAGGATATCATCAGCTTGGTCTATGAATTTATCATGTCTCCATCAGTGGAGATCAAGGAGGTTGAAATCAGTGACTATATCACTAAGTTTGAAGTCTTTGTCATCAAGGGGGTTATGTTCAACACCGATTACACATGGTTGCAGGGGATTGAAATTTATAATACTCTTGGAGGCCATTTAATTTGTTCAATTAGAAGTTATTACTTTCTTGCTTAAGTACATGCCTCAACACTTAGGAATACCTAGAAAATGAAGCGTTTAGTATGTAGCAGGGGTTCTAGAAGAAACTAAGGCTTTCTGGCAGCGAAATAGACTTCAATGGTCGTTATAAAGCTTTAGGATGAGTTGGCACTATCTCCTGGTGGTGAAAGGCTTGAATTCTAGTTTGAAATCTCTTGAAAACAGGTCAGCATAACTTTTTGGCTTAAGAATAGGTTTGCAGAGGCTCTTTTTCACAAACTTCAACAGAATAATGGTGAAAAGACTGTAAAGGGTAGGTTTATTGCTTTTAACCAACAGTGGTTAAACATATGGGTGCAGGTTTAAATTAAAATGGTAGGGTGGTTTCATCATAGAGTTCGGATGGTGGACTGGCGGTTATCGCATTGTGAAAAGAAGGTTAGCGGTTTTGGATTGGAGGATGCGATACAATCTAGAGTTGCCATGTAGCAAGGGAGCGAGGCAGGAGCGGGGTAGTGAAACTACTCATTTCTGAACCCATCAATGGTGTTAAAGGTTGGGAAAGTCAAGCTTTAGATATAACTCAGTGAGGATTTCAATTGAAAAAGGGGCTTCATCAAGCTTAGGTTGAATTTTCAACATCTGGTTTATTGATTCTGTATTGATTGTGAACAAAATCTCTTTGCTAGGTGTTACTTGGGCTCTTTCACTAGGTAGATAATTGACTTGACAGAGTGTGATGATTTCTGGAAATTGGAAGGTTTGTGGGAAGATATACTTGGGTAGGTTTGAATCCCAGAGGAGGATATCATCAGCTTGGTCTATGAATTTATCATGTCTCCATCAGTGGAGATCAAGAAGGTTGAAATCAGTGACTATATCACTAATTTTGAGGGTTTCAACAAATGAAGGAAGAAAACTTTGGAATATTTGAAATATCTTGGGAAAGTCAAGCTTTAGATATAACTCAGTGAGGATTTCAATTGACAAAGGGGCTTCATCAAGCTTAGGTTGAATTTTCAACATCTGGTTTATTGATTCTGTATTAATTGTGAACAAAATCTCTTTGCTAGGGGTTACTTGGGCTCTTTCACTGGGTAGATAATTGACTTGACAGAGCGTGATGATTTCTGGAAATTGGAAGGTGTGTGGGAAGATATACTTGGGTAGGTTTGAATCCCAGAGGAGGATATCATCAGCTTGGTCTATGAATTTATCATGTCTCCATCAGTGGAGATCAAGGAGGTTGAAATCAGTGACTATATCACTAATTTTGAAGTCTTTGTCATCAAGGGGGTTATGTTCAACACCGATTACACATGGTTGCAGGGGATCGAAATTTATAATACTCTTGGAGGCCATTTAATTTGTTCAATTAGAAGTTATTACTTTCTTGCTTAAGTATATGCCTCAACACTTAGGAATACCTAGAAAATGAAGTGTTTAGTATGTAGAAGGGGTTCTAGAAGAAACTAAGGCTTTCTGGCAGTGAAATAGACTTCAATGGTCGTTATAAAGCTTTAGGATGAGTTGACACTATCTCCTGGTGGTGAAAGGCTTGAATTCTAGTTTGAAATCTCTTGAAAACAGGTTAGCATAACTTTTTGGCTTAAGAATAGGTTTGCAGAGGCTCTTTTTCACAAATTTCAACAGAATAATGGTGAAAAGACTGTAAAGGGTAGGTTTATTGCTTTTAACCAACAGTGGTTAAACGTATGGGTGCAGGGTTAAATTAAAATGGTAGGGTGGTTTCATCATAGAGTTCGGATGGTGGACTGGCGGTTATCGCATTGTGAAAAGCAGGTTAGCGGTTTTGGATTGGAGGATGCGATACAATCTAGAGTTGCCATGTAGCAAGGGAGCGAGGCAGGAGTGGGGTAGTGAAACTACTCATTTCTCAACCCATCAATGGTGTTAAAGGTTGGGAAATTTCTTATCAAGTTCTTTTAATAAATCTTCCTTATTTACACTTGAATTATTTTTGCATGTCAGTACCATAAAATAATGAGCATGAACAAAGAAAACAGATAGTCACACCAAAGAACACCAGATGTAAGGTGGAAACCCAATGTGGGTGAAAACCACCTGCTGCAATATGTCTCTATCTTCTTTCACATTAGAAACTCCTTTTACAATGATCTTGTACTGGTGCAGTCCTTTACCAGTACGCAGGCTGCAACCTGCAGAGAGCTACAACTCTCTCTCGTTTTCCAGTCTCTTCTGGAAGGGAGCTACAACCCCCTACTTCTTTTCTTTCAATGACCACTTTTCATAAATTTTCAAACTGGATCCATAAACATCAAGTACAAGAAAATCACCCAGTCAACTGCAGTAACCAGATCAACAGTAACAGTAAACTAAACCCAGAACACCTTATCAACAGAAAAATTCAGCCAACAAAGGTCTTAAGACAGATACGCAGTTTTTCTTTCTCTGGTCTACGTGCGTACGCACTTCACCTTTTGCTTCCCTGCGTATACCCGCAGAGACCCTTTTGCCACAACGCGTACCCACGCACTGTTTCTTCAATCACGCTGCGTACTATTACTGCAGGCACGCACCCACATATGTTATCGCACCACGTACTACTGTTGTAGCCATGCACCCACAGATGCTATCGCGCCGCGTACCTACGCACCTGCGGCTTTTGAAGCGCCGCATACTTTCCCTGTGCCTACGCACCTAAACCTTTGTCGCGCTGCGTACCCACGCACTGTGCCTTCTTCTTCTCTGCGTACCCACGCACTTACACTGTTGATCACCTGCATCCCTCTGATTAGGGCTGAAATAGTTGTCTCCCAGTGTGCCACCGATAGTCAGATGCTCAGATTTGATCATGCGCTAGAGAGAGATTACCCTTCATAGATTCGCTTTTAACTTCACTGAAACAATAACCCGATATTTCGATCTTAAGATATTCAATTTTCAAAAAGATACTTAGCCAAGTGATCTCCTTTGCTTTATATAGGCAAGCTCCTCCTAAAATCATGGATTAATACCATAGATAACCAATACAAGGGGCCCAAAAACATGGGGCTCAATAATAATAATAATATAAAGCAATACCACGAGCCAAAACCATAGAATCAAGAACGACAAGCTAAATACCATGAGCCAAACATAAGAAACCCCACGAGAGCGCGCTTTATTGCCTTGAAGTGTGTGCACTGGGGTCCGCACCTTCTGAATGGGTAACATGCGGGTATGACCGCACCTCTTGTATGGGTAACCTGCAGCTCCGCACCTTTTGAACCATTCACCTGCGAGCCTCTTAATTTCCATCATTTTGAGAGCCTGAACAGACCATTGCCACTTGAGTGAGTTGCCATCAAGTACAACACCTGTATCATAGATCCATACCAGAATCATAATGCCAACAATCTCCCCCTTTGGACTTGATGGCAATCTCAAGATCCTCAACGTCATTCTCCCCCTTTGACATCAAGGGCAAAGGGTTATGCTCCCCCTAAGAACATGCTCCCCCTGGCTATAAACCAGATCTGCAAAGAGGAAACAGAATCCACCAAATACCATAAACAATCATGAAAGAGATAGAGACATATTGCATCCATGTTCTCCTTTTGTGCTCCCATAATGCCAACAATGCATTATATGTGCTCCCCCTAAATCTGTACCATTGATCTGCAATCAATCCATAAACCAACAAATGTACGCGTATACCACTTATAGACCTCGCGTACAACCAACATATGAGATTTAACAACAAGATGATGCATCAACAACCCCCAGCTTTTGCCTGAGGTATTCAAAGGTCTCCCTGGGCAGTGGTTTACTGAGTATATCAGCAACTTGTTCCTTAGAAGGAACATACTCCAACTTGACCTTTTGTTCAAGCACTTGTTCTCGGATAAAATGATACTTGATCGGTATGTGCTTGGTCTTTGAATGCATAACTGGGTTCTTTGAAATGCTGATTGCACTTGTATTATCACATAAGATGGAGATAGGTGGTGTACAAGTGATTTGGAAATCCTGCAAGGTCTGCATCATCCAAAGAAGTTGAGTGCAACAAGATGCAACAGCAACATATTCTGCTTTAGCTGTAGACAAGGCAATCAAACTTTGTTTCTTGCTGAACCAAGATACTAATCTGGAACCCATAAAGATTGCACCACCACTTGTGCTCTTCCTGCCATCCACGCTTCCGGCCCAATCTGCATTTGTATAAGCATGAAGTGTGAGATCTGTATCTCTAGGATACCATAAGCCATAATTTGGAGTCCCTTGAAGATATTTGAAAATTCTCTTCACCGCCTGAAGATAAGTTTCCTTCGGATTTGCCTGAAATATTCCAACTATTCCCACTGCATGCATGATGTCTGGTCTGGTACTTGTCAAATAAAGTAGACTTCCAATCATAGATCTATAGGTTGGTTGATGCACTGCTGCTGATTCGTCATTTTCACTAAGGTTGCATCATGTTACCATGGGAGTACATACAGGTTTTGCATCTTCCATGCCATATTTCTTCAAAATCTGCTTGAGATACTTAGTTTGAGACAAGAAGATCCCTCCTTCTTTTTGTTGGATTTGCAAACCAAGAAAGTATGTCAGTTCTCCAAGCAAGAACATTTCGAATTCTTTCTGCATCACCAAGGCAAAGTTTTGACTCATAGCTTCTTCATTGCTGCCAAAGATAATGTCACCTACATACACAACAAGTATTAGTAATTTATCATTTTCAATTTTTATATAAAGATTTCTATCCACTGATCCTTTTGAAAAACCTTGTTGATGAAGATATTTGTCCAAGCGATAGTACCAAGCCCTTGGAGCTTGTTTGAGACCATAAAGCGCCTTTTTCAGTCTGCATACAAAATTTGGATCATTTCCAAGAAT
>APFE031540580.1:61987-78926 GCA_000404065.3 Pinus taeda | reverse complement strand
CCTAGTAAATTTTTTTGAAAAACCTAAAATGTTTTCTTCTAGTTAAGTTTAGGTTTCATTTAAGGTTTTTAGTGTCTACCCAGATTTGCATTTGTCCTGTGAAAAATCTCTTGTGAGTGAGTTCCGATGGTATTTTTGTTTTAGATGATTTTCTAGAAGTTTTGCATGCCTGGAGTGGTTTTCACTCGGTCTCTTTAGTGACTCAAAGATCAGAAGCTTGAGAAACCTTAGATCACCCTGGTTTCTTTTTGTCTTCTTGATGAGTCTGACTTGATTGTGAAATCTATCCTTTGCGAGAAATAGATTTAGTTTTCTCATTGCAAATCTTTGAACAAACTTTGTAATAAGTTTTGAATTTCATTTTTACAAAAGAAAATATATCTGGATGTTTTTTGATTGGTTTGTTATTCTGAACAAATGAATGCTTAGTTTATTGAACAACTAAGTAAAATGTCCTAAAAAAGAATTGAAGCTTTTATTTAATTAGATTTTTAAAAGTTTTTAGATCTCAAAATTAGTTTTTGTAGTTTTGAGTGTTTTTCTAGAACTTGTAGATCTCTTTTGAAGCAATTGTTTTTTGTAGTTTTGAGTTTTGAAAAAGGAAAGGGATTTATTGTGAGCATTAATTATTAGTCTTGTTTTGATTTCTTATTGAAAAAGAAAAAAAGATTTTCTTTCCATTTCCATGTTGAAAGAAAGAATTGTTTTTTAAAGAATTGCATTCTCGAACTCTTTCTTTTAGCTAGAATTTCATTGAAAGAAAAACGAAATGTTTATAATTTTAGGTGCATTTTTAGTGTTTTTGGAGTCGAGTCTTCACACCATCAAAGTTTCATTTCCATACCTATTGTCTTAAAGAACAACCCATAAAAGCAACTCTTAATTAAAATTGATCTAGTAATCTTTTTTATTTCTAAGGCTCTTATCACCAATATAGCTTAGGCTAGTATCTTGGAGTAGGGAGTAATTAACTCTCCAAGATAGTTAAAAAAAACAAGTAGATACATCTTGTGGTAGGAAATAAATCCAATTGTAATTGATACATTCTGGGAAGCTTCTCTTAAAGGAGTCAATCACGAGATCATGTCCGAACCTTTGAGACAATCAAGTCTGTTTCATTGGGAAAGATAGAAGATTTGCGTGTATTATAAACGATAAACCTCGGATTAACCATTGTCGAGGAGCCTGGTGTCACTTGTTGGTAAACCTTGGATTGATCATGTCAAGGAGCCTTCAAGGGGATTGAGCTTTTTTACTCTGCCCTTGCACATAGATCGGATCGTAGACTGTTCCCCCAGTTGTATTTGTTGTTGTTGGTAACCTTAGTGTCCATAAACTTAAGATTACTTCCTAAGGTGACGATGAAGGATGGGTCTCACTGTACCTGGAGCAGACGTCGACTAGACTCACTTGGACTCTCTGGGGGGTTTTCTTCACTCGAGATGATTTTGTGAAGAAACTTCTGCCAGTTTGTTTCATTGAGCAGGTTGTCGGAGTAACTGTTCCAACCGCCCTTTCTGTATTAAACTTCTACGACGTTGGATTTCGTCACCAACTAGTGTTTTTAGTACGGAAAGTTATTGTTTGTGTGTGGTTTAAACTCTTCAATTTTTTAGGCATGTGATTCAATTTTTTATTTCTTTAGAGACTTTAGGTGGTTTTATTGAAATTTTCTTTGTTTTCATGTGATTATTTTCATCCTACACCTAGAGGTTATTATCCTTCATTGATCATGTCACAACGGTAATTTATGTTTTCCCAATCACTGGAAACATTTTTATATGGTGGTATTTCTGTTCCTTTAGGGTACCAGTCACTCTTTGGTACATTTTCAGGAGAAACTCCTCAATCGACTGAACATCAGTTATCACCTGGTAGTAATGGAACTAAAATGTTGAACGTAGAGAAAATTCTTATGATGTCTGATAGTATTCAAAATCCTCAACCTTAAGGTAGTTAGTTACTTCCTGAGGGGCAACCTCAAGGTAGCCAGTTACCGCCTGGGGGGCAACCTCAAGGACAGTACATACCTTCAAGATAGTACATACCATCAAGACAGTACATACCCCAAGGTCAACCCGAGATGCAGTATACTCCTCAGGATGCTTTTCAACCCTAGAATCAGTACGTGCCTTAGGGTTATCAACCTCAAGGTCAGTACCTGACTCAAGGTTTCCAACCACCTTATGGTCAATCTTTTTTACAAGGAGATGGAAATGTACCACTTAATTTTCAGCCCTACACTCAACTAGGTTATGGTCCTCCATATGCACAACCTTTTATGAGTTCATACCCCAGAATGAATATGGTGTGGGATCCATCTCAAAATCAACAGGCTATGTAACCTAATGTGCAATTATCTAATCAACCTGGACAACCTTTGGTTTTTGGTCCAACCCGGAAACCTGGGCAACCTATTGTTCAAACCCCTGCACTTGCTTTAGTTTAGCAGCCTGGGCTTAGCTCACCTCAGACTCTGCCTCAAACTGTTGCAACTACTGCAACTTCTGTTCAGCCTATCACACCTATTTCTGGAGTATCTGTAGCTCCAGTTTCTACTATCCCTGTATCAATGCAAACTCCTCAAGTCTCTCTACCACAGTCAGGACCTACAATTCAGACTTCGGTCCAGATGCCTACAGGACAAGCTAGTCCAAGTACAAATGTCACAAGTCAACCGTACCAAGGACAGTATCAATTCGGTCCTACTGTACAAAACCCAGTTTATTAGTATCAACCGTATCTTGGCTATACTTATCAACAACCTCAACAACCTCAGTTTGGTCTGGTTAATCCTAGTTTCCCAGGAGGTTATAACATTCCTAATGCAAATCCAATTCCAGGTTATCCTAGATGTCCTCCTCTTGGAACTAGTCTCATTACTCAAGGTTTTTGTGACCCTAACCATCAGTTACCATTTATTTCAACTTTGGGTTTACCTGATTCGTCGTGCCTTATGAATGATCCAATTTACTATCTTCCGTATTGGTCGCCAATGCCTAATAAGTTGCCCAGTGATATCCTGAAATTCGAGGGTAAGTCAGGGGAGGATCTGTCAAATCACGTTATGACTTATCACCTCTGGTGTGCATCTAATTATATCATTGATGATTCAATTCGATTGTGCCTTTTTCAACGAACTCTTATTGGTCTTGCCACCAAATGGTACATTGAGTTACCACGGGGCTCTTTTTATAATTTCAGTCAGTTAGCCACTTATTTCTTAACTCATTTTCAGTTGCCTGTCAGATACGACAATGGCATGGAACTGTTAACTTCACTAAAACAATCGACGTCCACATATATTTTCGATCATATTCATGAATGGCGATGTAGAAGACGTTTAGTGAAAGTTTTCATTCCAGATCAAATTTTAGCAGAATGGTTCGTTAAATCATTGTTACCTAAAATCACTGAAGATGTAGCTAAGGCAAGAGTTGTCACTGAAGAGCAAGTCATTGCTCAGGCTTTGTACCTTGACCTCGTCTATACGTAGTCAGGTACTTTACATGAAAAAATCCCTGATCTTCCAAAACACGGTCAAACAATGACAGCTCCTTCAGGGTCTCATGCTGCTGATGGTATGATTGATTCAGTTAGTAATAAAAGCAAGATGAAATATTCAAATAATTCTTCTCCTACAATAACTTTACTTGATTCCTTGAAAGGAGATTCTTCTGTTGAAGTTTCTGTCGACGTCCATGTCATAGATTCATCTACGACCAAACTCGGTAGTAAAGAGAAGGGGAAGAACAAAAACAATCAAAATTCAAAAGATAAAATGGATAAAAATGAATCTACTGATGAAAAAAAAACCTCGCTATCCTTGTTTCATTTGCGATGAGGATCATTTTACTAAAGAATTCCACATCGAGCAGAGTTTTCGAAATTCGTTAAAGGTTCTCAAACACCTGTTGTCTTGAAGGATCCTTTTCCTACTCAAGATAGTAAGATGGTTGCTTCTTCCTCAAATACCTCAGAAGAACCCATTATGATGATGTCTCATGTCAGGATTACGATGCGATCGCAAGATTATGGTAGTAAAAATCCTGTTGATGGTAAATAAACAAAATCTTCTAATTCAAACACATCAACTACACCTCCTCCTCGTTCTAATCTGCTACAGATCGACAAACCCAACCCTGACTTAGTAATCAAACCGCTTGCTAAAGGTATATTTTGGAAATCAACTTTCAATCCATATGCGAGAGCTGCTTAGAATTATAACATTGTTGAAGACTTAGCTATTTCCCCTTCAATAATGTCGGCTTTGGAAGTGCTGCAATCATGCCCAGCATAGCGTAAATTACTATTGTCTACTATAGGAGCTGTTGATATTCAGGATTCGAACCTAATAATCTTCGATTTAGAGAATAGTACACCCCACCTTCCTCATCAAATGGATTTCCAGATTCCAGTGTTAGTAAAAAACAGACGTTGCTTTCGGACTGTGATTGATGAAGGAGATTCTACATGTATTATGTCAATCCAGTGTTGGAGATCGCTTGGTTCTCCCACACTCAATCAGTCTCCGACAATTCTAAAGGCTTTTGATGGTCGAGGGTTCCATCCTTTTGGTATTTTGCAGGATTTACCTATAGGGGTCGAAAGCAAAACCATAAATCTAGATGTGGAAGTGGTTGATACCCATCTAGATTACAGCCTTCTACTAGGTCGCAATTGGTCTTATGTTATGACTGTTATTGTTTCATCAGTCTTTCGACTTATTAATTTTCCTCATAACAGAAATATCGTTATGATAGACCAACTGACTTATTTCTCATCCGACCCAGCCTCTACAGATAGTGTTCAGCACATTGGTAAAATGACTATCCCTTATAAAGATGTTGGCATAGGTTTGATTAAAGATTCTAGTTTACTCGGAACTTTTTCCTTCCCTCCTCCTAATGTATCGCCTTCTATTGCAAATATTCATATGATTTCATCGAATACTATTACTTTTGATGATCCTCGAATCGTACCTTCCGATGTTGAGGTGGATTCATTTGATGGCACGATGTCTTTGAGTCCCTTTGGAATTGCATATCAAGTTGTACAGTCGTTTTCTAATTCCTGACCAATCTCGAGAATAGTTTTTTCCTGTGTCAACCTCGTTAAAAAATGAAACCATGGTCTCAAGGATAGTTTGTTCCCATTTCAACCTTGTTAAAAAATGAAACCAAATTTATCGAGGATAGTTTGTTCTTGTGTCAACCTCATTAAAAATGAAACCAGGTGTTTCGAGCATAGTTCCTTGTCTTGTGTCAAGATCGTTTAAAAAATGAAACAAGGGTTATGAGGATAGTTCTTTTCCTGTGTTAACCTCATTAAAAAATGAAACTAGGTGTCTCGAGGATAGTTTGATCTTGTCTCAACCTCGTTAAAAAATGAAACAAGGATCCTGGAGCATAGTTCCTTGTCTTGTGTCAAGCTCGTTAAAAAATGAAACAAGGAGATTGGAGCATAGTTCCTTGTCTTGTGTCAAGCTCGTTTAAAAAATGAAACAAGGGTTATGAGGATAGTTCTTTTCCTATGTCAACCTCATTAAAAAATGAAACAACTCCCTTTCCAAATCGAGTCTTTCCAAGTTCTTGAAAGCGAACTTTCATTCCACCCACCTCGTTGAATGCAATGAAGCTTGGGGGGCATGTACCTCAATTTGAGTCATTATGCCAAGGGCATGCGAACTTATAACAAGCATATTTTTTTGTTTCATGCTTGTGTAAACATGAAACCGAATCCAAGAAGAGTTCTCTATGGTTCAAGTTTGTGTAAAAATTAACCCATGCTCGATTTACATCTCATGATCGCCATTTTTATCCACTAAATTCTACTAGATGAGCCTTGGTTGTTTTCATTCCATCGCCACCATCTCTTTGGCTGATCATATGCTTTCACTTGGTTGTTTTTCCTTTCCTAAGGGTCCACAGTGATGAGTGGTTTTATTAGCCAACCTCTTAACCATTACATGTTTTCAGCAGTTCCACCATTGCCAACACCAGTTGCTACCCTTTATACCACTCGTTCCTTTAGGACGAGTCTTATTTAAGCTCTTTTCTGACTCGTAAAATATGAAAAGATTTCCGAGTTTTTCCCTTTTTAACTCATTAAATAGAATAAAAAGGCGGTCCACTTTCAACTCTTTTCTGACTGTATAAACATGAAGAGATCACCGGACTTTTGTCGTTTCGAGTTTGATACTGGTTATGAAATGACGTGTCTTCGATCACTTTTCTAATTTTTCGAATCGAGGCCACTAATTATGAAAATTACTCCTTGATCGTAATGGTCAAGCGGTTCTCTCGAGTATTATTTTATACTTTTTCAGGCTCGAGGGACACAAATTTACGAAAAAGGACCCCCTTGGAGGTTTCTTTTCCGTGTCTTTTTCAAAATCTCTAAACATGAAAAAGACTCTGAGTTTTACCTATGTCGGACTCGTTAAACCCTAATGACATTGGACTCATCACCATGAAAAGACTAGATTCCTCTTTACTTTTTAGACTTGTTAAATATGAAAAGATTGTCGAGTGCTTGTCCTTTCCAGCTCGTTAAAGTATTGGAAATGTCATCCCTCCTATATTATTTTATCCCTTTTCGGACCTGAAGGATTAGTTTCACGAAAAAGGACCCCCATGGAGTTTTCTTAAGTTTTTCTTCTGACTCCCTAAAATTGAAAAACACTGAGTTTTTCCTATACTGGACTCGTTAAAATTTAACAGTAAAGGACCTGTTCAATTTTAAACAGGAACGAACCACTTCTTCTTAGGGTTTGAATTTTAAACTAAGTTGGTCTCATTCGAAGGATGAGCTTATAAACAAGAAAATGTTATCCTCCTCAAGCTTGTAAAAAATAAAGAGGTACTTGCTAGAAATGGTGGAGGAAAAGAGAGAAAAATGAACCTGTTTGTTACACTTTGTCTTTTAGAAAAGTCGTTAACCACTCTTGAACACGACACTTTTCATTCACCTGGGTTGGGAAATCCTTTGCCTAACAGTTAATCAAACCACATTGAAAGTCTTCAGCTGGTTTCTGGGTATTAGCTTTGGGTCAATTATCACCAAACCATCTGCAGTGTCGTTATGTGTTCAAGAGATCAATTCAAACAAACCATTCATCTGCAAAATATCTATCATCCATTTTTGACCATCCCTGAGTCAGTCCTTGCTGATATATTTCTTCCACTTGATCTATGATTTCGTGTTGTCGGCTTGCCTACGATAGATCACTTTCTATCGACTTCAACTCATTATCTAAAAAGATGATCTAAAAATCATCAGTACCTTGAAATCTGCATGCCCTAATGGTAGGTTTCTCGCCTTTGACGATAGGTTGCATCATTGACCTTCGATCAAAGGATCCTATGACATGTTCGACATCAGCTCATTTATTCACATTTCATGGATCGTAATGAGTACTTTGAGAGCCATTAACATTACTGGTGGTTTCTCTCACACTTGTTAACAGTGCTCATCATTGACTGGTAATCAAATGGTTTCTACCATGTTCGACTTCGACACATTCATTCACATGGATAGAATCGTACTAGTTCGGGAAGCGGAAATCAAGACCCTGGATCTAGTTTCTACCATCCAGGTTGTGAGGAATTTTGTTATTAATTATGCAGTGGACTATTCATAAACACATGGCTGTGTCCATACTGTGTCTACACATATCTATACTCTTGATGTATTACAAAATCATTCCTGTATCAAAATAGTTTAGTTAGTTTTCTAGTTAGTTTTAATCTGAGTAGGGGGAATGCCTACCTCAGCAATGATATGTATACATATATATATTTTGCATTGAATGTTTTTACAGGTTATGACTGGGGTCTCCATAGGACGATCCTTGAAACGATAAAGTACTTCACTCTTCATAAATGACAAACTTTATCTTCATCTATTACAGATTTCACACTTTAGGGGGCAATCTGTTGCACTAAAAATTGTCATCTTGACATTCTGCAATCTGTGTGAGTCCATTACCACTCATAATTTCCTCCTTTGCAAGTATTAAGCCTCAGTTCCTCATATCAAGCCTTGAAAATAAGAGAAAGCCCTCAAAAGTCTTTAAAACTCTGGTTCCGCACTTTCTCTTTGCATTACCTGCGGTCCCGCACCTAATGGTCATGTTTACTACGCACCTGACCACTTTGTCTCTATGTTATGGGTGCAGACCCTTGTAAAAGTTAAAAAGGCGTGAGTATATTATGAAAAACTGACTTTCAGTCATTTCTAGAAGCTTCTGGAAGGAATCTTGAGGTGGCAAATCCGCTCTCTTAAGGTTCATGCATCCCATACCTGAAGGAGCTAACCCCTTGATGTGAGGAGCTTATCCCTTTGAAGGAGGATTCTATCTCTTCATAAGTGGACCTATAACCTCCTCCTCTACAGTATAAAATGAAGCATTGAGCTGGTTACTTGGGAGGTTGAAAGCTGAATATTTTTGAGGTGAAGTGTTATTGGAACTTAGTCTTCTTAGTTGAGTTTTTATGAGGGGAGATTACATACCTCTAAGATCTCATTTGGAGAAGTGCAAGGCTTGTCAAAGTAAAGGAAATTCCTATTTCGGACCCTGGGAAGAGCTTGCTCAACATCAACGCTGAAAAGGTTGTAAGGTTCTTCTACTTCAAATTTAATACAAATAAGTTTGTTTTTCTCAATAAGCTGTTGATTCATGGTTTATTTTATGGATTCCTTGATCACCATAATAGACATGATTTATGATATTCTCTATGCGGGTGCTATTTAATGTTTGCTTGTTTGTGATTGTAGGTTTTCAAAGATAACTTTTTTGAAGGATTGAAGGATGGCTACTACGAACAAGCGTTGGATCTAAGGTAGGGTCTTAACACTTCTATAGTATTTATTTATAAATCGCATATGTCTAGAGAAAGATAGATTTGTTTGTTTGTTTGTTGCTATACTATATTCTGATACTAGGGAGATCGGCCTTGTCCACAAGATCGATTTATCCAGCCAACAAGCATCAACATACTCATCTGTAAAATAGCCTAGAATACAAGACAACATTGAGACAATCTGTATTGTCCTTTCTGAAAAAATTAAGGCTAAATAAGGAGGGTTACTCTTTGGGGTTTCAACAGATGAAGGAAGAAGACTTTGGAAGATTTGAAATCTCTTGGGAAAGTCAAGCTTGAGATATAACTCAGTCAGGATTTCAATTGAAAAAAGGGCTTCATCAAGCTTAGGTTGAATTTGCAACATCTGGTTTATTGATTCTGCAGTAATTGTGAACAAAATCTCTTTGCTAGGGCTTACTAGGGCTCTTTCACTAGGCAGATAATTGATTTGATAGAGCCTGATGATTTGGAAATTGGAAGGTTTGTGGGAAGATATACTTGGGTAGGTTTGAACCCTAGAGGAGGATATCATCAGCCCGGTCTATGAATTTATCATGGATCTAGCAGTGGAGCTCAAGGAGGTTGAAATCAATGACTGTATCACTTATTTTGAAGTCTTTGTCAGCAAGGGGGTTATGTCCAACATTGATTACAGGAGGTTGCAGGGGATTGACATTTATAATACCCTTGGAGGCCATTTAATTTTTTCAATTAGCAGTTATTACTTTCTTTCTTAAGTATAAGCCTCGACACTTAGGAATACTTGGAAAGTGAAGATTTTAGTATGTAGAAGGGGTTATAGAAGCAAATGAGGCTTTCTAGAAGTGAAATAGGCTTCAATGGTATTTACAAAGCTTTAGGTTGAGTCGACACTATCTCTTGGTGGTGAAAGGCTTGAATTCTGGTGTGAAATCTTTTGAAAACAGGTTGTCAGAGCTTTTCTGGCTTAAGAATAGGTCAGCAGAGGCTCTTTTTCTCAAAATTCAATAGAATAATGGTGAAAATATTGTAAAGGGTAGGTTTACTACTTTTAACCAATAGTGGTTAAACATATGGGCGCGGGATTAAATTCAAATGGTAGGGTGGTTTCATCATAGAGTTCGGATGATGGACTGGCAGTTATCACATTGCGAAAAGTGGGTTAGCAATTTTGGATTGGAGGATGCCATACAATTTTGAGTTGCAACGTAGCAAGGGAGCGGGGTAGCGAAACTACTCGTTTTGCAACCCATCAATGGTGTTAAAGGTTAGGAAATTTGTGGTGCGATAGGTTCTATTGGCCATTGGATCTGAGGAATGAAGATCCGACGGATGGAAGGATAGGAGAGGTGAGTCGGGGATTTGATAGGTGGGGCCCAGGGATAAGTGATGCAATGGGTATTAAAATAGAAGTGGAGACCCGAACCCGGGATAACTAGTGGGTAACTAGGGAAAAGGGTTTTAGTAAGGGAAAATAAGTGAACAAAGGGGAAAAGGTTAAAATGAAGGGAAGGGATATTTTTAGAAGGGAAAATGAGTTTGGAAGGAAGTTAGTAATATGAAATCAGCCAATTGATGCTCTCCATGCCTTGTGAAAATTGCTTCTGCCTACCCATCATTTACCCTTACATTGTTTCTTCGTTTACTAGGTGCATTTGAGCTTCCTGACCCTTTATTTTTCTTTGATAAGCAAACTAACTAATTCTAATCTTATAACTTGCAATGGCTTAGATTAAAATGATGAGCTCATTATTATTCTCTACCTAACTACTGATCTACCAAAATTAAATAGTTTGGCTAGATCTTTATTCTCTATCTATCAGCATGAAATTTAAAGCATGAATGAATCAAGATTAAACTGTTTGATCATTATGGATTGTGGAATTTTGACAAGATGCGTACATTTTTATTTGCAAAAAGTAAACTAAGAGTAGTGGCATTTGAATGTGCACAGTTTCATGATATATTTTTATCTCTTTTTGGTGGGCTTCATATTTTATCTTCTTTTTTGATCCTTTTCTTTTAGTCCTTTGATTTTTCTTTTAGGACTTACCCTCTTTACATTTTTTAATATGGGAAAAGATTTTGCAGAAAGAAAAAGTATGTACAATATTACAAGACGTTATGTAGTCAATTCAAAATTATGAAGCCTATAATTATAGGAACCTAACACTTGAGTTTCTTCTTCAGGACATGCAACTCCTTCTCTATTCCATTCTTTGTCTTCATGCAATCTCCATGTCGCTCCATCACCTCATAGCCTCAGTCTCCAAAGTTTCTTTCATCACAAATGGATCTACTTGAACTTGCAACTTTGTTCTACCTCTATGTTGTCAACAACCTTCCTCTTGCATTCATTGAATCTGATATGATGCCTTCACCTATTGTTCAATATGTTGCTCGTGGTGATGTTTCTGTCGTCCTATCTCGATTTCCTTGTCTACAAACAACTTGATGTCTTTGTGAGTAGCAAGTCCATAGAAACTTGATCAAATGCATCCCTAGGTGTGCTCTGAATGGTGTCCTCAACTCTTCTTTCTTGGAAACCATTGTACCTATACTAGTGAGAAACATATGAACACCTGCAATATGTGGAGACATGGAAACACTCATGGTGAGAAATATTTCATTCAAAAACCAAAATGAACTTGAGAGTTGACTTGCAACATACCTATGTGATTGATCATGAAGGTCGCGCAATTTTGGGGGGGAGACTGAGTTCCAAGACTCTGCAAGGCACAGTCCCAAATGTCAAGAGGTTGGCTGACTACTAGAACTGCACAATGCATAATCCAACTTGGTTGCTGACTGCTATAATTGCATAGTGCACAATCTCAGTTGGTAGGCTCAGTGACTGCATTGCGCAATTTTCTGGGCCAGCAGTCACTATCCCTCAAAATTGGTCAATGCAAGGCTGGAGGATAGTCACTAGGCATAAATGCATATTTCCTGAGAGGAAGACAAAGATTTCCCTCTTAGGATTGCGTAATGCTATCTTGGTGAGGCAAAGTCTGTGCCAAGGCTGCCCAGACTTGACGACGGGAAACTGGAAACAAATGGGAATGTGAATGCATGGGGATACTAAGTTTAAGCATAAGTGAGTGATCGTGCATGACAAATTTAGAAAACAGAACAAAATGCATGTGGGTGAGGTGACTCGCCGAATCAGTGACTGTTCGTGAAAGATAGTTGCATGCATGCAACAATAGTGGGATGTTAACAAAAACTGAAACGGTGTTAGTACAAGCTAGTATGTATCAAAACAACAACAAGTACTCATTGAAATCAAGTAGACAACATTCATATGAATCAAAACACAAAAATCACCATAAATGCAACACAAGACATGGGAGGCGGGGTTACCCCAAAACAACTGAGTTGAATGTGCCGACGACTCCTAGATGAAATGTGGCATGTCAGAGTTGTAAGGTCAATGTGAGGAATGAGCTCTGCAGCATCCGATTCACGAGTTTTGATAAAATTGAGGTTACGACCTGTATGCCAAAAATATAGGGAAAGTGACACTTGGTGGGAAGTTTATGAAATGATCCTTACATGTAACCTCCAACTGCTAAAACTAGATCCTTGAAACAAAGGATGCCTTTGCATGCTACCTTGAGAGAAGTAGCCCATGCATACAAGTCAGTTTTTCTTGGTCCCAGAGGTAACCAGTCAACTCAACTACACATGCAAGAGGTTGATCAACTTTTGGGAGGAAATGCACATTTATCAAAGGGAGCTAGGATAGCTGCCTAAGAGATTTACGCAATTTCTGGGCAGAGCAACTGACTACTACCCAGGATTATACAATTCCTGGGCTAGGTAGCCTTGCTAGGAAGAATTGCACAATTTTCTGGATGAAGCCTGACTGGTAGAATTATGCAATTCTAGTGCCGAGAAAGCTGCCAGACAAAATTGTGCAAATTCTGGAGGGAAGGCTAATTTCCCTCTAGAATTGTGCAAATTGTTGAGGGAGTTGCTTAGCTTGTAGATGGATGAAGTCCAGGAGAAAAACCTGTGAGGGGAGTGCAACAAGTTTTGATGGACAAGTTTGGTTTTTGCAAGAAAATCATTGAAGCTTGTGTACCTGATGAAGCAAGACATGCTGCTGTGAAAGGTTGGTAAGGAGGCTACAAAACGAAACTAAGTAAAACATTTGGAGGGTGGTTGTAGCTGCTACAACATGCTGCTTCCACATATAAGATTGCCTTTGATGCAACAAAATATGGAAACTCAAGCTGAAGCTTTAGAACTCACAATGAAATTAGAAGCTTCACCTATAGGGGACACCAATGCAGGTATGTAGTAGATTCAAAGTCAGCTAGCCAATTTTCTTTAGAAACTTCATGGCTAGCGAAGCACTGAATCCTTTGAATGCTAGATCCAGCTTATGGTGAAAAATATGTAAAAATAGAGGCAAACATCAATCAAAAGATTGTCATTTGTTGCAAAAATATATGCAGACTCCTAGGAAACTACATTGCAAGTTCTGGAAATTAGTAGGACATGATGAGAACCATTGTCAAGCTTTTGAGTTAATGATGGAGCATGGTGCTGATACTTATAGGATGGAAGCAGAAGAACATGGAAATGAAGACAATGGATAGTGTAATGGTCAAGGTGGTTATCAAGGAAGAGGTCGTGGTGGTGGAGCTATTCAAGGACGAGGACAGATTATTTGCTATAAATGCAGCCAGCTAGGACACTTCGTGAGAGACTATCGAAATCCCATTATGACATGTAAGTATTGTAAAGCCTTTGATCATGTAATTAAAGAGTGTGAGGTACTTATGGAAAAAATGCAAGATAAGAGAAACCAATAGCTAACACAAAACATCCAAATGATGACTTCCCGAAGAATAACTTATGATCCCTAAATCAATATTGTTACTCGAAGTGGAGTTGCGACCGATGATGACAAAGTAAATGGAAAGAAGGAGTCTAAGACTACATGGGCTAGAAGGACCACTGAAAAAGTACATGTCTTTGATATTCAGAAGGAAAAATAAGTGTTTATGGAAGCCAAGCAAAGCTTTATGGATGTTGGAGCTTCGACATCTAGTGCACAACCCAAACAAAACAATAACTGTGAAATAGCATAAGTTTCGATACAAGAACAAGATTTGACACAAAATTAGGATTCAGCAAGCCAAGAAGGTATTTTAAGGTCTTTTCTGCAAACTTTTATGAAGTTATTAAGAGATAAGAATGTTTTAATAGGACTTCAAGAATTTATAGAATCATGTGCATTTGAAGAAGTACCATGAAGTGAGTTGCACGCGATTAACAATTTGCATCAATAGAAGAGAATGAGAAGATGAATGAGGCTCAGTTCGCAGATAGGAGAATATGAGATGGATCACATTATTTTAGATTTGGGATCTGAGGCTAATGTTGTGAAAAAACAAACATAGGAGTTAATTGGTAATTCAAATCTTCAATGGTCACCTATTCAGCTAAGAATGGGAAATCAATAGAAGATCTTCCCCTTCAAAAGACTATCAAGTGTGACAGTAGAGATTGAAGGAGTTCGCACTAATGCTGACTTCAAAGTAATAGAAATTGTGGATGATAGTAACCCCTATACTACATTTATTGGAATTTATTGGGAATTTGATAACATGGTTATAATTAATTTGAAAAAGAGGCAAATGATATTTGAAGGGAATAATATGAGGGTAATTGCTCCCTTAGACCCATCAAAAGGAGTGAGATGTACAGATCCAGTTAGAGAAGAATACGTGCAACTGATATAGATAATATTTATCAATTGAAAACAAAGGAATAAGGTTTTGTTAACCCTACTGTAGAGGGAAATTTAACTTGGGCACATGATAGTTCTTGTACATCAGAATTAGGAGAAGAATTGGAAAATTGGCAGAATAGGTTACATGAAGTATCTACAAGGCATTGTGCAAGAGTTACTAAATCAGTTCATTGCATGACATCTGAGTTATGTAACATGCCCTCTTATGTTGGCTTGAGTGATGTGAATATTTTTCATGATGATTATGAGGAACAGGTTCCAGAAAGTCAAATATTGTTAGCCTTGGATACAACCCTAAAAGCTACTCCTTCTAGATGGTGGGGAACACACAAGAAGAATATAGGAGGTTGGAAGGAATCTCGAAGGTTGATGTGGAAAATATTTGGTCAAATAAACACATAGATAGATTTATAATATGATGTCGAAACCAACCCCATGGAGCATATTCAGCTATGTACTACAACATGGAAGGAGATCCCACAACAAGAATGGGTACATGGGTTTATTCATACATTGGAAACAATTCTTCAGAATTTCTACCTGGAAACCGAGATTAGACATGGTACTATGAACTGGGCACAAATGGTTGATGGGTTTATACTAAAATTTAGCTTTGAATATGAGTGTACATATATAGATTTAACCCTTTAGATATTTAAGAATAAGATCTTTGAGAATTCAGTTCCAGGGACTTGGTAGAAATCTGATTAGGCTACATAGATAGAACATGCACTAGAATGCTACAACCTTATTGTAGGGCTATAACTAGGGTCTCTCACACCACCAATTATTCCACATTATTAAGTCAATCCGGGATCGTTTTGTTCTTTCAAAGAGTAACTCAATCCGAGGCTGTTTGCCCAAGTAATGCTCGGTAGTATAGTGTTCTAATGAATTGAAAAGAAACAAAGACCAAACTATAATTAAATCAACTCAAGGATAGAATCACACAAATCAATCTGATCAGTCAAGGGAACGGAACCAATAACCCTTCCCTTTAGAAACTGATAAAGAAGGAAAACCAAAGCAAAGGCTTACGGATCTGGGAGTCAGGCAGCGTCTTGCTGGGCTCACAACAGTCTTAGGCCTGCTTTCTCTTGAAAGTAATCAAAGCGGATAAACAAAAGTAAATGGAACGACAATTATGAAATGGAACAGCAGGACTTAAATGGAACAGCATAAGTAAATGGAACAACAGTAATCAAACCAGCATGAATAAATGGAACAGCAATTATGAAATGGAACAGCAAACGGGAAACGTCAATCATATGGAACAACTAACTCAATTGGAACAGTAACGCAATGGAACAGCAATCTTACACAGATGTACACATTCTAAGTTATTACAACAATCTGAGGGAGATATATGACGTGACTACTTCTGAACAGAGTGATATTATCTTCAGATCTTGCAAACACTTATCTTATATGAATCCAATGATGATGCTAGTCATACCAATACCGGGATGCAATTCAAAGGAATTCACTTTATATAATACAGAGACATGAATGGGGAAACTTATTCAGATTCAGAAGTTAACTGAGGAGCATAGTCTATCATGTAAAAGATATATCAGATTGCTGAACAAAGGAAATAATCAAACCACACAAATCACCGTATGATACAACAGTGAGTGACCGTCGGAGCTGGGGCCCTTGGCTACCAATGGTACACCGCTTGAAGCTACTTCAGATGTAGAAACGAAGTGAACACAAAGTTCTTTATATTGATTGCATTAACAAAGATACACAAAATCAAGTCTCAGCAAAACTTAATGCTCAAAGCTGTTCCGAATCATGTAATTACAATAATCGATCCCCCTACGCTCAATGGCGTGGTATCTTTATATAACAGAAATGACGGAGATATCTAGATACAAAAGATAAGCTAAAGCAGCGATCCCTCAGGATCAGAGATCCTGAGGGATTCGCTAATCGTTCAGTTCTTCTCGTTCCTTTCTTGCGTTCTCCGTCTTGGCGTCCCACGTCCTCTTCCTGGATCATTCAGCTCTAGTTTTACTTGATCGCGTCCGCATCCGGTTCCCTAGCGCTGGGATAACAGTTGCTTTCCCTTTGCTTCCTGTTTCTGCTTGATAATCCCCTGTTTCCGCGTCCTTCTGCATAGAAAACATCGATTATTGGTGATTGAGCTTCGTTTGTCCATTTCTACACAATTTATCAAAACCCTTTTATTCTTTAGACTTATAATGCAGAAAAGGTTAGGAAACTTATTAGAAAACCACTAGATTATTATTCAAAAAGCATACCTTCCAGGCGCTCCACACACCCCCCTGCTTACCCTGTTTCATGTCCTCATGAAAACGTT
>APFE031540580.1:34751-61967 GCA_000404065.3 Pinus taeda | reverse complement strand
CCTTTTTCTTGCGCTCTCCATTTTGGTGTCCACGTTCTTTTCCCTGGATCATTTGGCTCTAATTCTTCTTGATCGCGTCCGCATCCGGTTTCCTAGCGAGGGGACAGCAGTTGCTTTCCCTTTGCTTCTTGTTTCTGCTTGATGTTCCCCGGTGTCCGTGTCCTTCTGCATAGAAAACATCGATTATTGGTGATTGAGCTTCGTTTGTCTATTTTTACACTATTTATCAAAATCCTTTTATTCTCTAGACTTATAATGCAGAAAAGGTTAAGAAACTCATTAGAAAACCACTAGATTACTATTCAAAAAGCATACCTTTCAAGCGCTCCACACTTATTGCAAAAGAAGAAGAGATCCTTGCAACATTGACATAGCATAATTAGAAGGACTTCATGAAGTCAATGGACCTCAACCAAAGATACCAGATATAACAAAGAATGTAAAGACAGAGAAGGTGAAAATAGGATTGGAAGAGGAATCAAAGTTTTCAACTATAAGAGATTATTGGGATGAATAGACAGTCAGCAAGGTTACAAAATTTCTTCATGACTATCAAGTGTTGATTCCCACTAAGTTTTCAGAAATGAATGGTATAGTAGGAGATTTAGGGGCTATTAAGATACCTCTTAAACCTAATGCGAATCCAGTCAAGCAAAGACCTTATAGGTTGAATCCAAAATATAAGGAGAAAGTAAAAGCTGAGTTCGATAATATGATAGCAACATGAGTCATTGAACCCATGGAAGAGTCAGAGTGGGTAAGTCCTATGGTAGTACAAGAAAATAAAACTCAAGGAAAAATTAGGATTTGTGTTGATTGTAGGAAGTTGAATGATGCATGCTTACATGATCCCTTCCCTACCCATTTCACAAATGAAGTATTAGACAATGTGGGAGGTCAAGAAGTCTATTCATTTACATATGGAGTTTCAAGATATCATTAGATAAGAGTTGCAACTGAAGATCAGCATAAGAACACCTTTGCTACAGAATGGGGTTCATATCAATACACAATGATGCCTTTTGGACTGAAGAATGCCCCCACTATATTTTCAAGACTGGTGATCGCAACCTTCAAAGAATATATCCACAAATTTCTTTAGGTATACTTTGATGATTAGACAATATTTGGGTTGCTAAGAAAACATATTGGAAGTTTAAGACTTATTCTTGATACATGTAGACAATATTAGATCTCCTTGAACTTAAAGAAGTGTATATTTTGTGTATATTGTTGGGACATATTGTTTGCATCCAAGATTAATGATGGACCCTACGAAAATTTCTATCATTGTGAACTTACCTCCACCAAGGATAGTAAGATATTTGTTAAATTTTGAGATCGTTCTATGTTGTATCAATTGCTTTATACCAATTTATCTTTTCATTATCAATGCATCCAATTTGTCAGTAGTATAATCAATCATAAATGTAACTCAAGAAAAAACAACATATGCAGTGAGATAGAAGACAACATCAAAACCATAAGAGATAGAAGATTGGTCCAAGACTAGGGAAAAACCCTACTAGGGGGAACCCTTTAAAATCTTCTTCTTTAGTAGATCATGATGAAAAGTTTATAGAAAAGAGTAAAATGATACTAATACATATAATTTGCAGTGGAAAAACAATAGATCAGATCTACAGATCTACAGATCTGTAATAACAGTAGAGAAACTCAGATCTACCAAATCACTAAAGGTGACTAAAGCCAAGATGCCAAAAACTTAGATCTGAATTGGGTTGCCCTCATCAACACTCTTTGCGAGCAACTAAAACTTCAGGGTCGCTCTCATGAAGACTGTATGTGTGTGACTATAGCCGCAGAGTCACTCTCAGGAAGTCACTATGCATATGACCTCAGCACCAGACTATAAAAACCCATAGTCGCTCCCTTAAGGAGTTGTGTGAGCACCCAGGAGGGCTAAAGTTTTAGTCTGGCTGAGTTGTGCCAATGACTGCACTCTCACAATCGCTCCCAGGGCTTTCTAGTGTGAGTGACCAGGGACTGGATCCTTTAGGATTTAGAGTCGCTACCTTTGAACTATGTCTGAGGGACCAGGGAGCCAAAGATTCTCTTTTGACCACTCTATTCCTACGATTTTGGATGGAAAACTTCTAATCTGTGACAGTGACTGAGATCCAAAATACCCAAATGCATAGCAAACCTTATGCATGTACTTTCAGACCCAATACAAACTTCTATTGATGAACCTGTGTGAGCCAAAACATAATAGAAGAATAAAATATGCCTTCATTGAGTGTGTCTAAATGATCTTGAGGTCTCTTCCTTTTTTATCTGTAAACTCTCATGGATATTCCACCAGACAGTTCGTCACAACAAATCTCATAATATTATATTTAAAATTGGATATTCTACATTATTATAGTCTTATTTAATTTCTAGATCTTAAAAATTAACTATAATCAGTGCATGCATGTAAAAGAAAATGAAGCAGAAAAGTACAGAATGAAAAAATAAGCTCAAACACACATAATACACAAGATATTCTCTCTAGGAAACCCTCTCAGGAGAAAACCCAGCTAGAAGGTGAAGTTGCTTCGCTCTCTTTCTCTGTCTGGAAATATGGCGGCAGGTACAAAGATGTAATGGCTGTGGCCCATGGGCTGCTACAGTGCACAAATCCTATCTATGTGATCTACCTCATATCTCTCCTGGCTATATTTGCTCAGCTATGGAACAAAATTCTCTTGAAAGAATAGAATGTCTCTTCCTTCTAGTGGCCCAATTATAACACAGACTAATAGCCTACTAGTGGTTAAGTTTGACTACATCAACACTTAACTAGAGTTACAACATAGACTCTTCTAGAGTATTTTACATCAAAAACGTGTGGCTAGCCCCTTTTCCATGACTAATGGGCGTTGATGTGACATCATCCCAAACTATAGGTGTGAAAATAGGAAGGTCAACTTCTGAGTGGCATAACTTTTGCATATGGACTCCGATTAATGTGATTCTTTCATTGTTGGAAATATCTTTGTGTGTAGAATAACATGAAAGGTGTTACACATAAGAAGAAAAATATTACACTCAAAAAACATCGTTTGATGCCTCAGAATGCTTCCAGAAGGTTTCAGACCTCGTTTCACCAAAATGGGTCCCATCGGTAAAATAGTCTCGTGAGCTTATTCCTCGACTTTTTCCACTCCAAATGAATCGAGATGGATGAAAAACATTATAGTGATCCAATTCAAATCACACCTTCCCATTTTGGGAGGCTTTTGGTCCCCAAGAGCTTTTACCGAATGAGGTGAGGAAAGTTTTCCTCCACCTTCCCTTTGGTGTACCATTTAGCCTTGCCTGCATGTTGTCCCATCAACCCAATCTGCCAAAGGTGTTGTTTCAATTCACTTGTATTTTTGGACCTCTTCTTCAAAACTGTATCTTCTTTCAACTCTTCCTAAGCATCTGGTGCCAAATCCTCCATTGAAGACAATACATGTTCCTCTTCCCATTCTAGCATGGAAGTCTCATAGAGTTTCAAATTCTCTACATTTAGAACTAAGTAAATGTGCATATATGGTGGTAAACTGAGTCGATATGCATTATCACCCATCTTTTCCAGTATCTCAAAGGGACCATACCTTAGAGCCTTGATTTTCTTACCAGGCCCCCGCAACCTCTCCTTGTTAAAATTTAACCATACTCTGTCTCACACCTTCAGTGATTTCTCTGTTCTGTGTTGATAATGTCTGGCCTTATACTTCACCTGCGACTTCTGTTGTGTTTTTGTACCTGTATACCTAAAGAAATGTGTGGATATATTCTATCCCTGTGTTTCTATACCTATATTTCTATTGGTATATAGCTCTCCTTGTAATTCCTCACAGTTTGTAAGTTATTCAAGATTGAAGTTAGTAACCCCAATTAGTGCTCTAAAACCCCATGGGGTTATGGCATGGAATTTATCATTGATTTTTCTCATTGAATAGTCAATAATTAATAGTTTTTTAAGCTCCCAAAATCCCTCCAACATTCTCTATAGAAGCCCCTCTCAACTCTATAAAAAGAAATCTCATATATCCTCCAAAAGGCACGATCGTGGAATTTTCACTATAAATTTATTTTTTTGAAGTCTTAGATGTTGAAATTAAACCCATTTGAGCCAAAATCCCAATGAACATCATGATCAAATTTTAGATCTTGGTGCGCTATATTTTCGGAGATACGAGCTGTGGAAGTTAGGGTTTTTGCAGGCTGCTGAATTTCATCTCAAAGAGGTGACCTTGGGAAACTAGTCATGATTCTCTCTCAGAGAAATGGATTGGAATTCTGTAAAAAGAGGCAGATAGTGCATGGACTGTATTTTTCTGTGTATAAATTTCAAAGCCAAAAGAGGAAACAGTGACCCGTGGCATGCCATACAAGTTCTCTCTACTGAACTAGTCCATAATTAGGTCATTATTAGAGATTGGGTATAACTTTGCCTTGAAGAATCTAAATCGGGTCATTGGAAAGTAGACTCAGAGGGATCCTACATGACCAAAGATCACATACTGGGGATCTGAAATCACAGAGATAAATTAGATTAAATATCATGCTCCTAGAAGGCAAAAAAAAAAAAAAAAACTAGATCAAGTGCTATAAGGGGCTGCAAAAGAGGCAACTTTCTAGGGCAGCAAAGAGAAAGGTGCAGCAAAATGATGCAACAGAGGTAAGATACAGGTAAGTATCTTCTATATATGCATGGTCATCTCTTAATTGCACTAGGTTCTTTGTATTCTAATTTTTTGTTTTTGTTTAGCAGTGACATATGCTCTGTAGGACAAGGTAAGTTTTGCTATTATCATGTCATGGGTATTTCCTTGAAGACTTTTTACAGGTATTGTATATTCATCAAGAGAAGACTCAGTGCATAATCTAACATTCTCAAGAGTCACAAAGTGTAGCATGACAAGAGCAGCAATAAAGGTGCAGAACATCAGCAAGAATTTCACCACATGAAGTCTTCAATTGGACAACATAGCATATAATCATTGTAAAAGTATCATTGTACAAAGTCATTGTAAAAGCATCATTCTAAAAGTTGTACAAGTGTCTATCTACCAAGAGTTGAACAGGAAGTGTCGGGATGTCTAGGATCATCATTAGGTGGTTGTGTCACAGTTGGGGTTATGGTCTAGTGTGTCTTCTTCTTCTACATCATTCTATATCACTGTAAAGTGGATCATTTTCCCTGGTATGGGAGTCCATTCTTATTTTATTCTTTTATAGGGTGGTAGGGTTGTGCTAGGCTTGTGCATCAAACACCAACAGGTTCAAGCTTGTGAAAACTTTAGGGTGGTAGGGTGGTGCTAGGGTGAGTTGTAGCTCATTGGGTGTAGGGGCATCTATTCAGTTGACTACTGAAGAATCTCGGGTGTTGGAGAGTCCATCAAGTGAGAGGTGGAGAAGGATGCTTTTCTAGATTCTAGGAAGTTGGAGCTTTCTTTTCAATTGGGGTTGAAGATTAAAGAATTATTAGAAAATCATTTAGGTGGTTTTTGTCCCAGAGGGGGTTTCCACATTAAAAAATGTGTGCATTTGTGTTCCTTTTGTTTACTGCTATGATTGTACAAACAATGATAATAATTGAAGATTAAATAATTCTCTAAAAGATTAATAATAATACTAATTGAAAATGGGATGGAACTCCTTTTGTTTTCAGCTACCCATCTGCTATGAAACTGGGACAAAACTCCTTACTTATTTACGTTAGGACAACACCACCCACATCTCTGATCACATCCATGAATGGAGATGTAGGCGGTAGCTAGTCAAATATCCCCTCCCAGATTATCTATTAGTGGATTAGTTCTGCAAATCTCTTCTCCCTCAAATCATTAAAGATGTCACCTGAGGTGGTGTAGTCATAGAAGACCAATCCATTCACTATGGCCAACACTTAGATTTGATTTATTCACTGTCTGGCACATTATACGACGTCATTCCCAATGCCCCTAGAAACTCCAATGCTCCCATTACTAAGAACCCTGGTGGACACGCCGACGGTATTATCTGCACTACCTCTGGGTCTGTTGTAAAACAACTTAGCATTCACATTGCCCATTTGTCAGTTGGCCTTGCTACAAAATCTAATACTCTTCCTATCGCCGCGATAAACTCTATGTAGTCTACACAAAAACTCAATGGAAAGAACAAGAAGAATAAGAAAAAGACCACTCCTTTTGAAGAGCAGTCAACCAAGAAGTACAATCCAAAGAAGAAAGCTATTGTGCCTCTTGACAATGGAAAGGAAAAACCTGCCAAGTTCCCTTGAAAAATCTATGTGGAAGACCAAATGACACATCATTGTCCGCGCCTCCACAAATGCACAAATTTCCTTGCTCAAAAGGATGTTGGGCGGACCCCTATAGTCCTAAAAAACCCTTTTCCTACTTAGCAACAGCAGCATGTTATTGCAAACCAACCCCAACCCTCACAAGGGGACATAGATGGTTCACATCATCCTTCGGCTGGTGAAGGACCATCTACCGTTTACACCTTTGAAACAATAGACCTTCAAACAAGAGCCAAAACTTATGGAGCTCCAGTCGCTAATGTTGAGGAAGCTTCCTCGAGTCAAAAACCATCGCCGCCTAACGATATTCATATTGAAAGGCCAGTTGTTGATCTTGTGATTCACCCCCCAAAAGGCACTTCGTCACGTAACGCGTAATACATTTGCTTGTGCTGCCCATAACTACAGTATTGTAGAAGATATGGCACAAGCACTGTCAACTATGTCGGCGCTCAAGGTATTGCAAACCTATCCAACACAAAGGAAAGCTCTACTTTCGACAATTAGTGGGGTCGACCCTCAGGATTCCATGCTTGCAATTTTTGACATGGAAAAATGTAGACCTCCCCTTTCACACCATCTTGCATTTCAGGTGCAAATATTTTTGAAAAGGCGAGGAGCACACAGCAGTGTCATTAATCAAAGTGCCTCTACCTGCATCATGTCATATTCATGTTGGCTCACTATGGGTTCTCCAACCCTATCACCACCATTGAATTACCTTATAGATTTTAAAGGCCACACTTTCATCCCAAAAGGTTACCCAGCTAGCTACCCCATCACTTTAAGTGGGAAAATGGTAATGGTGGAAATCGAAGTCGTAGATAGAAAACTTGACTATAATCTATTGTTGGGTCACAGTTGGAATTACTCCATGACCCCCATTGTGTCTATTGTCTTTCATATCATCCTATTTCCCTTGGATGGAAAGATAGTCACAGTGGACCAGCTATCCTTTTGCACCCCAAATTACTCCTCATTACCTAGCGGCTCTATACCCTTAGTGGGTGATGTTCTTGACTCTTATGTCAGTATCGGTACCGGTCTATTGAAGGGATGTTCCCTCATGGGTTGTTTTCCCCTCCCACCATGCGTGGTTCCACAAACAGTCTCTATGATCTCATATATTCCTCATGAACCAACCAATCCTTGGATCCTCCCAGCCCCTTCATACATTGACTCTTACGGAGAACAAATCTTGCTATCACCAGCTGAATTGGCCTACCAAGCCATTCAATCTTCATCCGAATCTCCGGTCACTTTGGTCACAACCAACGATATCGCCTCCTCTCCCATTGTTGCAGTGTTTTCTTCTCAATGATGTATGAAAGGAACCCACTTGAGATCGTGGATGAAAAATGATCTCAACAATAGAAATGACTGCTAAAGATTGTAGATCTGTAGCTATTGATAGAAAAAAAACCTACCAAAACCCTGATCTAGGTTGCAATCATAGTTAAACCGTAAAATGAAGAGTAATAGCCCCAAAACATCCAATGGAAACCAAATTTGTAAAGAATGATTTTACTATAACACATGTGAAGGGAACAAATCTATGTAACCAGTCCCTCTTTATGGGATGGGTTCTTGGAAATCCTCAAATGCATTCAGCTTTTGTAGAGTCTCTCTCCTCTATAATGCATAAACCCAACTAAAATATAGTGTGTGACAATGAAAATAATCAGAGTTACAACAGTGAGTACAACAATGAAAATAATCAAAAGTGAATAATGAATGGAAAACCCTCCTATTTATAACAAAATATTGAGTTATCCTCGAATAATGAGCATAATAAAATATTATTGATCCATTCTTGGAATTAACCACTTGAAATATTTATTATAATTGTTTAGGAGGAAAAGTAATTAAAAATTTTACTTAGATAATAAATAAAAAAATTATTAATTTATTACCTCCAGGAAATTAGTTAAAGAATAAAAAACAAATAATGATTTATTTAATTATTCCTAAGGGATTTAGTCAAAATTAACAAATAATAGTAATTAATTAATGATTAATTAGTTATTCTTAGAGAAAAATAAGATAAATAATCATTTATCTATTTATTTTCCATGATTGGGTCAAATTTAAGAAGGAATAATAATAAAAAAATGGTTTAATTAATTATTCCTAGAAGAAAATCAAATAAATAGTGATTTATTTAAATATTCTTCATGGGTTTAATTATAAATTACTTAATAAAGGTGGTTTATTAGGTAATTTCTCATATTGAAAGAAGTTTTACTATGTTAAAATTGGCTTTACATGGTGTACTTCGATCCATCTAGTAATTTAGGCTAGATGATCAATTTTTTGGTGATAATAGATTGCCCCCCAACGTACGCGTTAGAAGAAAAATGTATGACCGAAGTACGTTGTGACACAATCACTTAGACAACACCGGGGATTCAAGGAGAGAGAGAGCGAGAGATATCAATGAAGCTGAAGCTGAGATAGGATAGTGACAGAGGGGGCAAGAATAATGCAAGTCTCTTTTTTTTTGTGGTACCGGACCTCAATGAGGTGGGGGAGGCATATCTATACCCACCGAGATAACTTAGTACAAAAATAATGGTTCGCCCATAAATATGAAACTGAGCAACAAAGTACATGCGGAATGGTACATGACATGCTGGCATAATAGAGCCAAAAAGTAATACAATGTGTCCCATATACATAATGCACCTAGAAAATAGATGAGCCAGGACTGAATACAATAATATCTAAGTACATGAGATACAATGCCCTGCTGAACAAGGAGGGGCTCTATAAAACTGAATGGATCATCTGGAGGAGATGTGCATGCTATGAACATTGCAACTGGTTAGGAACCGAACCCATAAACTCTATGGAACTACATCTGAGGTTGTAGCATAGTAGGTATGCATCCTGGCATGTACCGGGCTACCTAAAGGGCCACCCCCTCATGAGGTCTGAAACATCTCACACACACCCGATAATCACTGGTACAATATGCTGCATCACTGGACCATCGAGTGTATGGATCGCAAACATGAAACAGCCAAGTCAAAGGGAAAAAATGAGACCCTCTTCTCAATCCAAGGTGCAGAACAAGAATGGAAGCTGGAATCAAGATACACTGCCCTCTAGGTTGTTCTTCTAGAATAAATGAGCGGTTGTTGACAGAATAGGGTCTGGGATAGATGAGGCAATGAGGATCGTTAACTAAAGCACAAGGGAAAATAGTAATGTGACTGATGGAATAACACCAGGGATAATGGGGAAAAGGGGACTGAGGGACAAGAAAACGACTTCCCTTGTCAGAGCATAAAGTCCAAGGTTGACCTAGCAGCAACTGACTCAACTCCTGAGGGGATGGGTACAGTATGATTGGAGGCCAAAATGGGAAACACAAGATGAATGGCATGCAAATATGGATGGAATACTATGACATGATATGATGGGACATGAAATAGACTCCAAGAATGCAAGGGTGACTCATCGCGAATGCTCTGAACAAGGGTGACTCAATGACGCTGCCACACAGACTAGGCCGAATGGGGACCATGAAAACATGAGTAAATGATGGTTACTCATGACGAAGATTGATATATGGTATGAAAAGTGTTGAGAGGGGTTGGAACTCAAAGTACCAATGTCACTTTATGACGAAATTGGATTTTAAGAGGTGACAAAGTGACCCTTCTTGGAAAAAAGGGTTCCCGGTGAAGTGTCAAATCATCAAAAACTGGGGAAGACCCATTATAGAACTCGGTAAGAGCTTTCCAGTAGTGCTGATGGTTCATCAAACTATTCTAGCCGCAGTTGGCGATAAAGAAACTGTGGGTTTTCCTATAAAAGGGTGTTTGCCCTCCAATTTGGATTCATTTGCTAAGCGAGCTGTGGTGAATTTGGAGAGGAGAAAAAGGCCCTAAATCTTGTGGAGATCATAGTGACAAACCAACCATCGGAATCTAGATCTACAACTTTCAGGTAGGTGGCCTTACTCATCTCCTCAATTTCAATGGTTTATTTCCTGATTTTTGGCACCTAGCAGCTCCCTGAGAGACCCTTGCCCTTGCTCACTGTCGCATCGCACTTTTTAGGTCTAGAAGTGTGATTTGGATAACAGGAAATAGCTGGAAACCTACGAGATCGCACTTTCTGGGTCGAAAAGCATGATTTGTTACTGGAGGAAGGGTTGGTTTGCTGGCTTGGTGGGGGCTACAAGTTGATCAGTGTGGCTAGTTGTTTTCTATTCTCAACAGACAATACATATGGTGTTTTGTAGATATGGCAGAGATGAAAGTCAACTAGCATGAACGAGACTTGGATACCCTTTGATTCCAGATCCAGGGGGATAGGGTGATTCAAGGGGCATTGGCTTGTGATGGGGTTCTCAAGTTGGTAGAGAGCCCACTGATGAGAGAAAGTGAGCCCTTTTTATTGAGAATTGTGAGCTATTGGGATCTAGACCAAGAGCTCTTTGTCATGCAAGGGCACAAGATCGAGCTCACATTACAGGATATTTACTTCTTGACCAGACTTCCTCCCCTCGGAGTGGTGGGGGATATTCATTCAGTGTTACCTCATGGGAGGAACATTAATGAGTTCGTGGAGCACCATTATCGGTGGGGTGTTCATGTCAAGGGCACAACTATCCCGTTGGTTGATATAGAGAGGCTAGAGACACAGGCTACTGCCTCAGCTGTTCTACAGGTCATGGGCAGCTAGGTGTTCCACCACATCACTGGAGGGCATATGAAGTTAGTTGAGAGTGTTTTGGCTGACACCTGCTATGGGTGGGCCCAAATGATGTTTTCATCGATGAAACGACAGTTGAGTCTTTGTAAGAGATAGGTGAGTCATGACTGTGCTTTTGGTATAGTATTATGTGTGTTCTTCTTTAAGAAGATGCCCACTATCCATCCTCATGTACAGATCTGGGACAAGGGCCCACAAGAGCCCAAGATGCGCTACTGGAGGCAGCTACTGTAGAGAGGAGGAGGAGGGGGAGTCAGACGGGTGTTCTGACTCGAGCTTTTTGCGCACTAGGACTAGATGCTCCTTTATATTGATGACTACCCTTATAGGGGGATGAACTATCAGGGGAATCCTAACTTGCCACTTTCACCAGGGCGAGCATGGGGACTAGACGATAAGTGTTAAGTTGCTATTTTTTATGGTGCATCTTAAATTTTGATCACATGTATATGGTACTGAGTGTGAAATATGTTGTATGAAGACATAGCACCAGTGAATCCTACAGGATGTGTAGGCTGAGCCATAGCGCCTGGGGCTCCAGATTGGGGGACATCATCGTCACAACAGGGTCTAGAAGATATTGTGCAGCTTACTGATCCGCATCGTAGATTTGATGTATTCTTGACCGAGGCTTCAGAGGGCAGATGGCATGACTAAGAGGATCGGTACACAAATGAGTGTACCTGTCTTCCCTTAGAGTGGAAAGGTATCGTGCAGCGTGTGGCGATGGCAGGTCAGGCAGTATGTGATCTATGTGTAGGTGGAGCAGAGCCTTTCGCATGAGATCTGTTGAACAATGACTAGATATAGGGACATGTGGGTCCCTTTGGTTGTGATTTTTGTAACATCCTATGTGCATGTTGGATGTATTTAGAGCTATGGCTCCAAACACTTTTATGATACATAATATGATTATGCATTTTATATGACGATGATGGTTCACCATTTGTGTGGTTATCTTCTGTGGTATACATGTGATAAATGCCAATCTAGAATGTTATTTGCAATGGTATCTGCATAGTGATTTTGGGCTCTAGGTACATGATTGAATGTAATGGATCCAAATTCATGTACTAATAACTTCACTCGTAGATATTTTCTAAATAGGACTTGGTTATGCACATGATACACACCATTAAATTTTATGACAAGTAGAAATGAATCTAAATGAAGATGAAGATGAAGGATCTTATGAGCGAAGGCATCGGCTAACAAACCTATCACTGCATCATATTCGGCTTGATTATTGGTGGCAGATCCAATGGACATGCCGTCTGAAAGCACTAATGTATGCAAGGGGGTAAAAATAGCCCAGGCTACCGAAGCTAGATTCAGGAGAAGCGACTCGCATCATTGACATGTTCAATATACGGTGTGGATGATGGATCCATATGAAAGGTGCAAAAGACAATGGATGAGAGGATGCAATCTACCTAACATGATGGCAGAAATAAAGAGATGAAAATCAAAGGGATTTCCTATGAGAAACATTTATGGAGGTAGAGTGCATAGGGAGAATTAGGAAGGATATGGCCTTCAAAATCCTCATGAAGGAATGCCCCCTTACTCAAGTGTAGGGGTAATCAATGGCAGACATAGCATCCATGGTGTCCTCATCAGGTTGGGAGATGGGCAGGCTGGAGGAAGTGTTGGGCGCAGGATCCCCCACATTGAACGATGCGATGGTGGATAAGGTTGCTGAACTACTTCGCGAGTATTAGGACTTATTCCCGACCAAGTTCAAGGACGTAAAGGGAATAATCAGAGACTTAGGGTTAATGAGGATCACTTTAGAACCTGACGTGAAGCTAGTTAAGCAAAGACTGTATCGCTTAAACCTGAAATAAAAGGAGAAGGTCCATGTAGAATTAGATAAGATGCTCGCGATAGCATTATTGAGCATGTAGAGGAATCCGATTAGGTAAGTCTGATGGTGGTACAAGAAAAGAAGCAGAAGGATGAAATAAGAATATGCGTGGATCTCAGAAAGTTGAATGACACGTGTGTACATGATCCATTCCCAACTCCATTCATAGACGAGGTGTTGGACAATGTAGGTGGTCAGGAAGCATATTCTTTCACTGATGGGTTCTCAAGATACCACCAAATCAGAATCACGTCAGAGGATAGGAGCAAGACAACCTTCACAACGAAGTGGGGTTACTTTCAATACACTATCATGCAGTTTGGATTGAATAATGTGCCAGCCATCTTTTCACGTGTGGTTGTTATGGCGTTCAGAGAATATATTCATAAGTTCTTAGAAGTCTACTTTGATGACTTGACTGTATTTAGGCTAGTCAGGTGCCATGTAGCGAACCTGCGTTTGATGTTGGATACATGCCGAAGATACCAAATTGTGCTCAACCTCAAGAAATGTATGTTCCTTGTTCCTTTTGGGAACCTATTGAGGCATGTGGTTTGTAAACAAGGGCTGATGGTAGACCCTACGAAAATTGTGGTAATTCTGAATTTGGAAGCTTCACGTAGTGTGAAACAGTTGCGTGCTACCTTGGGACATAATGGGTACTACATAATGTTTATCAAGAGTTACGCCCATATCACTGCACTGATGGAATAACTATTGAAGAAGGATGTCACGTTCTATTGGGACGATGACTGTAAGAAAAGCCTAGATATATTGAAGGAGAAGATGGTTACCGCGCCGATTCTTGTCTTCTCAAACTGGAAGAAAGAATTTCATGTTCATGTTGATGCGTCGTGTATAGCACTAGGGGAAGTACTCACACAATATGGCGGAGAAGGATTGGATCACCCTATCATGTTCGCAAGTCGTAGATTATCTAAAGCAGAAAAGAACTATTCCACCACTGAACGTGATGGATTGGATATGGTGTATGCACTCCAGAAATATCAGCACTATTTGCTAGGGGGACACTTCAAGATGTATACAGATCATTTCATGCTAAAATACTTGGTCAATAAGCCTCTATTGGGGGGGCACATATGCAGGTGGCTTTTATTGTTCCAAGAATATGATTGTGAGGTTGTTGTGAAGCTTGGACGACTAAATGTGGGACCAGATCAATTATTGCGCATTGAGACAGGGGAGGAACCTACTAGTTTGGAGGAAGGACTACCCGATGTGCAAAGTTTTGCTGTGGGCATAGTAGACAGACATTTTGAAGATATAATTCACTTTCTAACAACTGGAACTATGCAGGAAGGTTACTATGTCTAGGAAAAGAAGGAACTAGTGGTGTGCGCGATAGATTTTTCTGTCATTGCGGGGCATCTATACAAGATGAGGCATGATGAGATACTGCGAAGGTATATACTAGAGTTTTAATGAAGTAACATCCTCACAGACGCTCATGGGGGCCACGCGGGAGTCCATTATGTAGGGAGAGCAACTACGCAAAAGATTCTCCACACAGGGTTGTGGTGGCTGACCCTTCATCAGGATCCAAAAGCGCATTGTAAGGCATGTGATGTATGTCAAACAATGGGTAAGCCATCGCAAAGGGGTGAGATGCCTTTGAATCTGCAAATGATGTTGTAGGCCTTTGAAAAGTGGGCAATCGACTTTGTAGGACCTATCAAACCGCAAGGAAAGACTTGCGCAAGATATAATATTATTGTGATAGAATACCTGACGTGTTGGGAAGAAGCACAACCAGTAAAAGATTGCACGGTTGCAATTGCTGTGAAGTTTCTGTTTGAACACGTACTAAGATGATTCGGTTTTCTGAAGATCTTGATGAGTGATTGTGGTACACATTTCCTGAATGAAACAATCAGTGCACTGACAGAATAGTTTCAGGTGTATCATCAGAAAAGCACACCATATCACCCACAGGCTAACAGGACCATAGAGGCATTTCACAAAATATTGGAGACCGCACTAACGAAAGTATGTAGTGTGCAGCGAAGTGATTGGGACCTTTGCATACCCGCAGTATTATGGGCTTATAGGACATCATGCAAGAAACTGACGGGATAGACGCCTTTTAGGCTGGTCTATGGAGTGGAAGCCATAATGCCAATTGAGTATATCATGCCTAGTCTGCGCATAGCAGTGCTCATAGTTATGATGGACAGTGGAGCCCTGGAGGAGAGACTCCCACAGTTGGAGGATCTCGAAGAAGAATGCTTTTTGGATGGATTCCATCAGCAGGTACAAACACAACGCGAAAATTCCTGGCACGATCGACATATCAAGTTGTGCACTTTTAAGGTGAATGATTTGGTGTTGTTATATGACAGCAAGTCTGATAAATTCCCATGGAAGCTCTAAATGCATTCAATGGAACCATATGTTATTAAGGAAATCACAGATGGTGGCATGGTGCAGTTGGTGAAACTGAATGGCGAACTTTTCCCAAGAAAAGTAAATGGTAGTAAGTTGAAGCCATACACAGGTGGTCCAACCATCTGACTTGCTGTAGGAAGTACAGCAGGCATCCGCTCAGTGTGCTACCGATCTTGCAGTGAGCTGGGCAGAGTTGGGAGGTCTTCATGTGAAGATCTCCACACTGACAGAGTGACTCCAGGGCAAGTCATGATGTTTTTGTTAGGGGCCTATTGGGCACGGGATCCCCTAAGGAAATTTTTGGGGCTTAAAGCCCATATTTTGACTAAATCTGATGTAAAGACTCCACATTTTGTGGGCGCAAAGCACGAAGATTGTAAATGAGTCATGTAGGGTTGTCCACCCTCATTTTTGTAATGTAATGTCGGCTTTAGAGATCTACCCATAGTCTGCGGACCATGGGATTGCATAGACAGAGCGAGGCTCTAAGTTTTAAAGCACCAAATCTAAGAAGTAGAGATCTAAGATGAAGAATTGAGTCTTATCTTATTGTAGAGTTGAGTCTTTGGGTCGTAGAGTAGGATACGTTTTTACAGCTCATTACGCAGAGGCCTAGTAGTCTGCTGCTGAGTGCGCAAACCCCTGTAGCTGAGTGCGCAGGGTGAGTCGAGTCTGTAACCGATTGTAGAAGTAATAAAGAAGAAGTTTTGCACCAATTCTGTGTACAAATTTCCTGTTTTTATGCATTGAGTATATTGGGTATGAATTGCATTTTTACTGTTTATATGCGCAAACTTATATATTTATGTTGATTAAGAGAATATAAGATAAAGTATCTGTTTATGCGAAGTTAACTAACAGTTATAAGAAGATAAGTAAGATCCATGATGCAACTTGGGGAAATAGCGCAGAACACTGCCTTAGCAGCGTGAAGGCACCTCAGTCCCTGGTTAGGGCTATGCAAAGGCGATTGTAATAGATTGCAAAGGTCTCGCAGGTCAGGACAATGCACGAAGTGACCTACGCGAAGCTATTCGCAGTTGGACTAAATCGACCCCTCGGACATCTCAAGGGTGCAGAAACTTGGTTTCAGCATCCCCCCATACTACTTCGGGTGAGACCTCAGTCCATGCTCCACGGGCTGTTACTGAAAGGGCCAGTAGTGTAGGGATTTGTTTGGCTAATTAACTTCAAACCTAGGTTAGGCCCCATCAAGCCAATAGGAATTTTAACTACATGATGTGGTGACATTACCTAATGCATAAACCTGAGGAAAAAGGTTCACATACGCATCATCTTGGATGGCAGACAATGGGTTGGTAGATAGATTGATGTTGAGACCTCGGATTTTGTCGGAAAAGGTTTGATAGAAATGTACGCAACAACCTCAGGAACGTTTTCTGGTGAGGAACTCAAGGATGTCGATAGGTAAAGAATGGGGCCTATGTTGTTCGTCATCTCGACATCAGGGGAGGGGATCACAATAGAGTGACTATAGATTCCCTGTTCTGGTTGACTGGTGGTATCAGAATCCACAGGTAGAGGAGTAGTGTCTCCACTATGAGTGGCCTCGTATTCACAAATCACCCTAAGGCAATCACAAAACTCATCGAGACGAGGGAAAAAATGGGAATAGTGACCATGAAGATCACAAAGGGCACAAGGATGGTTTATGTGAAGCATTTTTAGTTTCTTAGGTGGGACCAGTATGTCAACATGGACCTCCAGAATATTCGACTCAAGGAATGCTTCATGAACCAATGGTTTAAGTTGAGGAAGTTTGGGACATTTGTTTGTGGCATCCCCAATGACTTCACACAAAGTACACAACTTTGGGGCCTTAGGGGCTAGAGGAGCTCAGGGAGCCTTGTCCTTTGAATATTTATTTTTGGCTTTGCCTCCCTGGCTAGTTGCTTTCGCAATAATATTTAGTTCCTGTTGAGGTTTTGATGGTATTGAAGCAGTGGTAGGGGTCATGGGGACTGGTTGAATCATGGTCAAAGTGTGATATGGTCTTTGCTGACTAGGTAGAATGTTTGTAGGGGGATCTATGTACCATACTGGCATCCCCAGAGTCATGCTAGGGAGGAGTAGCGAAGCCATGATAGGTGCAGAAAAATCTCCCAGAGGGGGGGATAAGAAACGTATCTGGTCGGCAGGATAATGCCCTGGCGGAATAGCTCCTAGATGGTTGACACCTGGCGAAATAGTTCCTGGAGGGAACATAGGAGAGGCACCCACAAACGGAGGAGGTACGCGGGGAGTGGGTCTAAAGGGCTTAGCTGGAAGAGAAACAGTGTGATGCTAAGGAGTTGGATGTTGATCAAGTGTACTTGACAGCTTAAGTGTAGCCCATGACGCTTGTAACATGAAAACACTCATGGAAGTAGGTTTAGAAATGGGAGGGGGATGACTAGGGAAGGCACCTAACAATGAGGAATCTTTATAGACTCCAAGTGAAACACTAGTACTAGGAGTGGACAAAATTTTATTGGATGCCCATGAGATGATGGAATTGGGGAAGGTCACAGATTACGGCTCATAGTAAGTCAATTGATCTATGGTAACGATCTTCCCTTCATGGGGGAATTACATCTTGAGGAACATCGCAGATGCAACAAATAACATGGAATATGTGTAAGTGTGACCTAAGAGAATATTGTAATCCAAACGGGTATCGATGACTTTGATATTGACATGGATAGTCTTGCCTGCAAGGGTCACTGGACAATTGTGGTACATGTCAACAGTCTGGGAGGAGTTTCCATCCTGTTATGCTCCTATACCAATAGGTGTCATATTTCATGATTGACTGGTAAAATGCCAAATATGTTCATCCTTTTCATGCTACAAAGGCTCCATATTTTGAAAAAATCAAAAAATTAAAAAATTAAAAGAGGGTATGCCCTAAAAGAAAGATCAAAGGGAAAAAAGAATGAATTGGTCAAAAAGAAAAGAAATGAACCCCAAAGAAAAGACCAGGAAAGTGTGCTAGTCCAAAATGCCACTACTATTCTAGTTTTGCAAAGAGTTTCATCATGTGTAGTTAGTTGACTATTGTCACACTTGATGGATGGCCAAATAGCTTAATCTTGGCCAGTCCATGTTTAAATTTTCTGTTTTAGAGGTAGAGAATACAATCTGTCCAAACAGTTCAAGCTTGGCAGATAAGTAGTTAGGTAGAGAAGCAAAGGTGCTCAACAGCTAAATCTGAGCCTTGGAAGAAATAAGGAGAGAATTAGATAGGATGGCAGTTAAAAGAGAAGAAAAGAGTAAGGGTTTGATAGTCTAAATGCACCCAGGGAAAAAGAAAGAAAAAATGTTAGGTGTAATAGGCTGGGTAGGCAGTTTTGATGTTGCAGAAGCAGGTTTATGAGAAATTTTGTCTTTCAAAGATAATTCATCTCTCATGGATATTTGAAGCACAGTGGCAATGGTTTGGCTACAAAACAGATGATGCATGTCTAACTTCCCCTCATATTTCTCCCAAATAACTTGCTAACCTCCCCCCAAGGACATTGAGATCTGCTCAATGCTCCTAGTTCACTTCATTTCATGAAATAGACTAAGTGAAACTTTGTTTTTACTTAGGCAAACCAAGCCACATTTCTTGTGTAAAAATACTTTTTTCCTCTTAGCCTAAGTACCTTACATTAGACTTACGCTAATTCCTATCTCATATTCATATTAACACATTAACCTTATTATATAAAACCCTTATATTTTCCCATGCCCGTATTATATAACTATATAAAGAAAACCCCAAAAAATATTTAAATATCCTGACCCCCAGCTAATTATAGCCATATGGTAATGTTATGGGAGTTAGTGGTTCATTCGAGGCCATTAACAACCCTTCGCACATAAGAACATTGGGATTTATTTAACCTTTGGTTAAATAAATAACCAAACATTGCAAACCATACAAAAGACCTCCCCGCCCGCAAATATTAAACTTTAATTAACATTTCGTTAATTAAACGTTAAATACCCCCCGACAGCCAATAGCACATGACCCGAGAAAGATTAAACCATAATAAATATTTTGTGGTGCCCGCACCATAGCCCTCCGCCATATCCTAATCGTCGCCCACCGTTGGATCTGGCCCGCCCATCCAACGACCCACAGCAATATCGCAAGCCCTCCATCGCATGTACTTTAGCGCCCAGGGAACGGTGGTTTTACCACCATACCTTGGGATAGGTGTCAGCATCCCACACTGCTCGCTGCCCTCCCCTCTGATACCACCTTTCCCCAAAAGCGGTGCAGGGGCCAATACCGCTTACCACCTCCATACCCCGCTGACGTCACAACCACGTCATTTGGTGATGTCATCACCATGTCATCGCTGTGCCATCTACTTACGTCTCAACCACGTCAGTGCCACGTCACTCCTCCATGCCCTGCGTCACGACAAGACCTCACGTCATGCTGACGTCACCCGACCGAAATGCGCCAAAACCCACCAAAATCAATTTTTTGTCAAAAAGGCATGAAAGTGTCATTTTCACTCATTTCTGCTTGTTTTCTCTGCGCGACCTGTGCATGCCGATTTGCGTTCCGAAGCAGCATTTAACCACACAGTCCGCCACCCAGCTAAATTCAGTCCACAGTTCAGCCTTCCAGCTCGGCTCGCGACCTACATTTCGCACAGGGTACTATTAAAACAGGTATTTACCTCGATTTTTACTTCCGAACCCTGTTTTTAGCTTTCCTCTGTAATTTTCCAAAAAATACCCAAATTTAAGTTCAAATTCGCCATACCAACTTCCACAAGCTCACCAAAACTACTGTTTTTTCCCATTTTTACCAAAGAATCCCGCAGACTTCCTGTTCCTCTGCAAAATTCATCCAATAAGCTGAATTCTAGTCGGCTTTGGTCTGCAATTCCCGAAAAAGAGCTCCAGAGTTGTCATTTTACCTATTTGGCTACAAAAACCTGAATTTCAATTGAAAAATCACAGAAATTTGAACAATGGAGGCTCCTGTGGCCCTCAATGTTTCTCCCCTTAATGCTCCTCACAAGGAACTGGAGTGGTTACCATTAGCAGATAGAGATTTTCAGATACAAGATTTAATTGGTGACCAAAACCACCTCTAAGAATTCTGTGAAATAAGAAACAATCACCTAAGTAACTCTAATCTCTATGGGATATGGGAATCAAATCTGCCAATGTACTACCTTCCTTCAGTAAATGTATTCCCAGACATTATCCACCTATGCTGTGAAAATTATGAACCTACTCAAAGAGCAGTTATGGCTCCAAATGGAATTGTCCTTTTTCATATAACTCCTGAGTCCATAAATGAGATGTTGCACTTCAAACCTACTCAGCCTCTAGCTCCTCTTTCCATGGGGTATTTGTTGGAGCAAATCTCTAAACTGTCCACTGCAGAAATAGGCTGGATTGCCAAGTTATTTATGAGTCCAGATTGTTACTCCAAATACTCACCTCCCTATCACCATGTTTGGTTCAATGAAGCTGGAAGAATCATTATTGATATGATATCCTATGTCCTGGGATTTAAAACAAGTGAATATGTGGATGAGGCCATTTTAGCTTTCATGTCCATGTTTATTCCAGGATATCCTCCTGCTGTCAAATTTGACTTTGCTGCTTTCATTACCAACAAGATCCATGGCCAATTCATGAGTCTAGATAGAGAAGGAGTCTTCAAGTATACTTCCTATATATATCATCTGTTTCTCTATTATCAAATAGACAGTTTTTAGTTTCCCATCAGAAAATTGGACTCTAAAGGAGAAAGGAGGTCTTTGATCTTTTGGACCTCAATCTTCCATATAGTCTATCACTCTCCTTACACTTATTGTGAGTTCATTGATTTGTCTATACATCCAGTCTCCTCTCTGTTGATGAGAACTCCTCCTCCAAGACTCTTTGGTGACATGTAGAAAATTTTACAGCTCTCCAAAAGCTACAAAATAGGTGACTGGTACTTCCACCAGAATCATACTGAGATCAAGATATATGACTGTGAGCTGTGCCCCTATAAACTGCCCAAATATGTGCCTATGAGACTGTTTTCTCTAGAATATTTCAGGCAATTTCTCAATTCATATTTGACTCACTTTCACAGTGGGCCAACATAGCAACCAAGGGCAAAAAGGCAAAGAATAGATCCTCTACCTAAAGAGGAATTTATTGAGGAAATCATAGAAAGTCCAATAAGTGAGAGGGCTGCCAGCCCACAGACATCTCCAGTGGTAGAAACTTCCACCAGCTCGCATAGGCAGCGATTGGAGAAACAACATAGTGTGGAAATTTCCTCCACAAAACTGCAAAGTAAGCAAGGTTCAGATATTAAAAGAACATTCACGGACATGAAGGCACAGAATGAGCCAATAAGGCTGCAGCTTTATGATTAGTTTCTCAAGATGACCCCCGCCAAACAGCAAAGGTTAATGTCTGCATATGATATTAAAGAAGGAAAAATGATCTTGAGCCACTTCAAGCCTAAAGTGTAGCAGCCACAGTCAGCAGCTGATTATATTAGAACAAATCTAGAGGCCCTTGCCAAAGACATTCACCCTTTGGACCAGATTGAGTTGCACAAGCAAACAGGAGAGATGGTCTACTCCACATTGGCAGACAAAGCAATGCTAGCTCAACAATTGTAGAACTCATTGAGCAACACATCTGCCCAACTAGATTTGGAAAAGGCATCTTCTTTGGCCAAGGACAACATGATAAAGTCCTTGGAAGAAATTATCATTGAGCTGGGACATGATACCAAAGATGCCAGGGGAATAAAAGCATTGATAAAGAAAAAGGAGGATGACATAGCTGCCCTTAAGAAATAATTGAACTTGCCGATTATTATGCATCCAAAAACCACAGAGGTTGTGCAAGAAAAAGCAGAAGAAGACATGATGGAGTTGTTAATGAAAATGAATCAAAGACTACATGAGACAAAGCAGGAATTGGATAAGGCATTATAGGAAAAGAAGGGAGTGTCAACCTCCCAGCCATCTCAAATAGCTCCAACAGTTACAACTGCTCCTCCCACAGTTACAACAGCAGTGCCTCCCACTGATCCAGCATCAGCAGCAGGAAGCATCACTACCATGACCACTGAGGAGCTGGTAAAAGCTATGGATGATTTAAAACTCCAAGTTTCAGAATTGAAGGATTCCAAAGAAAAGTTGGCAAAATTAGAATTGAGCTATGATAGATCTAAAATGACTGTGGCAGAAAAGACAAGAGAGGTGAAGGCATTAGAGAACAAGGTAAAAGCATTGGAAAAGGACTTCTCTTTAGATAAGCCTCTGAGAGAAATCAAAGGCATTTTGTGGGCTAACATTAATCAATCCATCTGTAATATGTGGAAATTTATTCAGATAATATATGAACAGATTGACTTGATAGCAGCAGCCGAGGTGGAAATTCAAAAGGCCATAAATTTATTGGGATATAAGCCCGAACATGCCAACAGGCTAATCAATTTTTTGAACACTCAAACCAGGGAGGAACTAGCAGCACTGGATATCAGAGACAGGACATGCACCATCCTAACAATTAAAAAAGTTCTGACCATGAGAACCCTAATGCAGAATTTGGAAAGGAAAAGCCATGACATGCAAGTGGAGGTAAATTCTTTTGAGGAAAGATTTGCAGTTTTGCATAAAAGGGGTTTGCCAAGTATGGTGGGAAGTAATCAACGCTTGTTGAACAAATTGAGTACACACACAGGTTAAATAAACATGCTGCTGATCAAGTAAATGCTTCAGCAAATACTTCAGCTGAAACAACCTTGCCATCTGGCCAATCTCTCTACAACAACTTGGAAAATTTGTTTTTTATTGAAAATGAACTGAAACATCTTTTTACAGTCTAGCCTAACTTCCACAAGTACACAGATGCTGATGAGACTTTGATAAAGCTGCAAAGACATCAGTTACCAGAGGAGCCGTGGTGGCAGAGCATGTTGCAAATTCTATGAACATGTTTCTGGTATATTTTATATCCTGAGTGAATTAAAAGTTTTTGGTCTCGGATACCATAAAGCGCAGAAAGGGAACGAATAAGAGTCATATGGGGCTATTAAATCATAATTAAATTTTCCTAAGAAAGCCAAGGTAGCCGCATAGAATACCAGTGGGAACTTCCAGTGGCTAGCTCACCGAGCTTACAGTAAACATATCTTACCAACTGAGCAGCCAACACAACAGCATTTACTTCTGCATTTATTTCTCCCTATTTCCAAGATCATTTATTTCTGTTTTTAAGTAGGTAGAAGAAGTTATTGCTAGATATTATCTCATTTGAGATATTTTAAAACATTTTTGTACAAATACTTCCCCAAGCGAAGTATTAGGGGTTGGTGATACATTTATGGAACTGCGCTGTGACTCTGAGAACTCTTCTGAATAAAAGGTCACTGGAATGCGTTGTTGCTGAACTGTTTGGATGTGGAATTGATAGCAGATGATCATGTTACATGATTCTCAAATTATTTCATGGATCAATAAGTCTTTTAAACTCATGTTTTACAGTTTCTGTGTTTTATATGTCATATATGTTTCCTTATCTGAATAACAGGGAAAAAGAATAACCCAGAACTTGCTTAACTGTACTCTGTGTTCAATCTCTATTATTATATATCTTTTCTGCAGAACTAGCATAAGCAGAATTCTTCATTGCTCCTATTTCCCCTGGTTCTTACACCTTGAATATAGCTAAGGAATTCTTAACTGCTCCCTGGAAATATTCATCCACTTTCCCTTTGTCAACATGATGAAAGATTCTTAATTGCCCTTCACCCACTGACCTCCATGTCTATCTGATTTCAGCTTATAAATTGTTCCATGATTGATTACCTTGCCCTGTAGTACCTCCTTTGTAAAAGAAACCATATCTAGCAGTTTATCCTCATAGCCTCCATTAGCCCAATGGACTGAACTTCCCAGACTTTTACCCCTGTTCTATGGAATATCACCATCCAAAAATCAAACAAACCCTTGTACTTCATAACTAGCCTAATATAACTCAAACAAAGCTAAATTATAAAGAGAGAGCCCTCTCTGGAGGCAGATTGGCTAGAATCTGTCTCTAAAAGATTTGTCTATGGTTATCTCAGCCGTATTCCCTTTTCTAGGAGTTTTGGGGAACAACCTGAGTGATAACATCATTAGCGACTCAACTAGGGACTGAATAATTGTTTGTTACTGCTATCTATTTTCTAAAGCTACAGATGGAGCCTGAAGTTAGCCAAGTAGCCTTTGAAACTGTTTATGCTCAAGAGTAAATAAAAGCTGCTTCAGTCAATCTCCAGCTTAGTTTTAGGCTTTGAACAACTGTCTCAAAAACTTGATCAGTTTCCTTGTTTCAACATATCGGAAGGAAAATTCAAAAGCTCCTATATTTCATAAGCTTCCTTCAAATATTGTCAACAGTGGTATCCTTCAAAATATTTCAAGAAAAACCAAAAAATATATTCGGAAGCTGGCTCCAAGGAAGAAAATCTGTTACACTAGATCAAATCCAGATCCAAATCCTCCACCTATCTTCGAAAATCCTAATCTGATCCCTCAGAATCTTAGAAGCCAGCAGAACTTTACCCAATCTGAGCTTACTACTACAAAAGCATCAGTCCTTTCTGCCATTACTGCTGCTTCTCCGAGTTCTTCATCCACACCTCAAAGCATCCTTCCACTCCACCATCCACAGCACATATTTTCACTGTTGTCCCTACTGTTCCAGCTGTCCCATTCCTTCTTGCTGTCCCATTTATCGCTGCAAATATGGCAAACCGATATAATCCCCTGCAATTGTCTACAAATCCAAGGGCTATGCCTCAAGATTATCAAAGCAAAATCACCTATTTTGATGGTATTTGAACTTATACAGCTCAATATCATACCAAGAAGATGACAGATTATTTTGAGAACTATGAAAGTGATGATAATGATGTCAGAAGGAAAATTTTTGTCCAAAGCTTAACTGGTGAGGTAAGGACCTGGTTTAGAGCACTCCCTACAAATAACATTGCTGACCCAGATGCCCTTTATCAAATGTTCTTAAACAGATGGGAAAAGAAGAAGGACCCATTACACATCGTATCAGAATATGAAAGCTTGAAAAGAGGCCCACAAGAAACTGTTCAAGATTACTATAGCAGATTTAACAATGTATACAATGCTATCCCGCAAAATCTCAGACCTCCACCAGATTTGGCCTTGATCAAATTCCCTAATGGATTTGATTCTGACATGGCTTACCAGCTAAGGGAAAGAGCTCCTCCAAATCGGGGGAATCATTTGATTTTAGAGAGGGTTATGATGCTGCTGTCTATGAGGTTCACAAACAATATAAGTTGAGAAGCAGAAGAGTGGATGTTCCTGAACCAAACAAGTAGAAAGATGCCAAGCAGCCTAAAAAAGAAAAGGTTAATAACCCCCCTATACAACTCCCTGCTAGAACAGACCTCAACCCAAAAGAACCAACAGTTGAGGAAAATATCAGACCATCAACCATAAAACAGTCAGCCTTCCAGTTCCTTACCTCCCAAAGAAAATGCAAAGGAATCTCCTAAAATTGATTTTGAAACACATTCAGCTCATAACAACACTCCTAAAAAGGAAAATAACGCATAAAAGGCAGCAGAAAAAGAAAATGTTGCTGCCCGAAATAAAAAAATTCAAATGGAAAAATATTTTAATCTTGAAACCGAAATAGGAAAATTAAAGATAGCCATTCAACTATCCGAATTGGATAAACATGATGTCTATAGAGAACAAATCAGTTGATCCCTTCAAATTTCAGAAAACAGAGATGTAGTAAATGTCCTAGATGACCAGCCAGAATTAATTTTTGGCCCGGAAATAAATGGCAAATCAGTAGATGGAGGAGTTCCTCCATTCTATGTAAGTTTGAATATTCATGACAAAGTACTTCACAATGCAATGTTTGATTCTGGAGCTTCTCATAATTTAATGCCCAAGTCTGTGATGGAAAAGTTGGACCTAGATATCACAAGGCCATACAAAGACTTCTTCTCTTTTGATTCTAGCCAGGTCAGATGTGTAGGCCTAATTAAAGATTTATGTGTATCACTGGTTCAATACCCAGCCAAGACAATTTTAATGGATGTAGTGGTAGCAGATATCCCACCGAAATATGGCATCTTACTGTCTAGATATTGGGGTGCAAAGCTCCAAGGATCTCTACAGTTGGACATGTCCTATGCCACCATCTCAGTGTTTGGCCAACCAAAGAGATTGTACCGGGAACCTTGATGAAATATGTGGTTAGCAGCCAAGATAAACCCCAAAACTTTCCCATTTATTCCATACATTCTGATATGGACTCTTTCATCCTGTTCAATGTTGATATTTGTTCTCCAACTCATGTCAAAGCTTTGGCTATGGAGAAAAAAATTTGCATAAATGAGGAATCTAGTGCTCAAACTCTAGAAATTGCTGAAATAATTGATATAATAGACACACAAGGGAAACCACATGAAACTAAAATCCAAATCTGCCTACTAAGCAAATTGTAAAAACTCCTAATACTGACTACAAACATGAAACCTTATCGTATTTAGAATTTGATGGATCAGTCAATAAACTAGGAGCAGGGGCAGGGATTTGGATACACAATATGCAAAATGATCATGCTGAGGGAGATGCATACAGGCTGAATTTTAGATGCACAAATAACATGGTTGAATATGAAGCCCTTCTGCTAGGACTCAAATTGATCAAAAGTCTAGGGGCAGTTAGGATATCAATCTTGGGAGACTTTGATTTGGTTATTCAACAAATGAAAGGAAACTTTGTCACAAATGATCTTAGGTTAAGAGCATATAGAGGGGCAGCAATTGAAATACTCAACACTTTTCTAGAATCCCAGCCCGCCAAAATTCCTAGGAATCACAATTTACATGCTCACA
>APFE031540580.1:0-22875 GCA_000404065.3 Pinus taeda | reverse complement strand
AGAAGGATAAATCAGACTATACATTTGCAGTAGACTAGAGAAGAGGTATATCAAAGATCTCAAGTTCTACAAGAAAAAATGAAGAAGATATTCAACAAAGGGACAAAGGTAGAGGATTTCTTCATAGGTGACAAGGTACTGAAATGGGATTCTAGAAGGGAAGATAAAGGAAAACATGGGAAGTTTGACTTCCTATGGAAGGGACCTTATGTTATTCAGGCTACACAAGGAAAAAACACCTACTTTTTGAAAAGCCTGGATGGTACAGAAGCACAAGATGGGCCAATCAATGGTCGGATGCTGAAGCATTATTTTGATCCAGTTTATTGATATATTAGAATTCAAACTTGTACATAAGAGTGTTTACTTTCTGCAGTTTATTACAACAATAAGATAGGAAGGAATATGTAACAAATTTTGAGGAAAAATTAAGGAACTGCCCCACCTTTTTGTGTTACCTTTTTGCTTCAAACGAAAGCTAAAAAAAGAAGTCTTGGGAGTTAAAAACATAAGAACAAACAGTCAAACAAACTATCCAGAACAGAGCTGCAATTGTTTGAATGGGCTTATGAGAAATGTATATATGTTGTAATGGTACAGTTCTGTTCACTTACATCAAAAGGAGAATTTCAGACTGCAACAATAATTGAATATACGGCCACCTGACCCACTGTTCTTGGCTTTTCACCAGGTAAAGCCATCCCCAAGTTGAGCCAGTGTTATGCTCCTATACCAATAGGTGTCATATTTCATGATTGACTGGTAAAATGCCAAATATGTTCATCCTTTTCATGCTGCAAAGGCTCCATATTTTGAAATAATCAAAAAATTAAAAAATGAAAAGAGGGTATGCCCTAAAAGAAAGATCAAAGGGAAAAAGAATGAATTGGTCAAAAAGAAAAGAAATGAACCCCAAAGAAAAGACCAGGAAAGTGTGCTAGTCCAAAATGCCACTACTATTCTATTTTTGCAAAGAATTTCATCATGTGCAGTTAATTGACTGTTGTCACACTTGATGGATGGCCAAACAGCTTAATCTTGGTCAGTCCATGTTTAAATTTCCTATTTTAGAGGTAGAGAATAAAATCTGTCCAAACAGTTCAAGCTTGGCAGATAAGTAGTTAGGTAGAGAAGCAAAGGTGCTCAACAGCTAAATCTGAGCCCTGGAAGAAATAAGGGCAGAATTAGATAGGATGGTGGTTAAAAGAAAAGAAAAGAGTAAGGGTTTGCTAGTCTAAATGCACCCAGGGAAAAAGGAAGAAAAAAAGTTAGGTGTAGTAGGCTGGGTAGGCAGTTTTGATGTTGCAGAAGCAGTTTTATTAGCAATTTTTTATTTCAAAGATAATTCATCTCTCATGGATATCTGAAGCACAGTGGCAATGTTTTGGCTACAAAACAGATGATGCATGTCTAACTTCCCCTCATATTTCTCCCAAATTACTTGCTAACCTCCCCCCAAGGATATTGAGATCTGCTCAATACTCTTAGTTCACTTGATTTCATGAAATAGACTAAGTGAAACTTTGTTTTTACTTAGGCAAACCAAGCCACATTTCTTGTGTAAAAATACTTTTTTCCTCTTAGCCTAAGTACCTTACATTAGACTTAGTGCCAATTCCTATCTCATATTCATATTAACACATTAACCTTATTATATAAAACCCTTATATTTTCCCATGCCTGTATTATATAACTATATAAAAAAAACCCCAAAAAAAATTTAAATATCCCGATCCTCGGCTAATTATAGCCATATGGTAATGTTACGGGAGTTAGTGGTTCATTCGGGGCCATTAACAACCCTTCGCACATAAGAACATTGGGATTTATTTAACCTTTGGTTAAATAAATAACTAAACATTGCAAACCATACAAAAGACCTCCCCACCTGCAAATATTAAACTTTAATTAACATTTGGTTAATTAAATGTTAAATACCCCCTGACAGCCAATAGCGCATGACCCGGGAAAGATTAAACCATAGTAAATATTTTGTGTGGCTCGCGCCATAGCCCTCCGCCATATCCCAATCGTCGCCCGCCGTTAGATCTGGGCCTGCCCATCAAACGGCCCACAACAATATCGCAAGCCCTCCATCGCATGTACTTTAGCGCCCAGGGAATGGTGGTTTTACTGCCGTACCTTGGGACAGGTGTCGGCATCCCACACTGCTCGCTGCCCTCCCTCCGATACCACCTTTCCCCAAAAGTGGTGCGGGGCCCAATACCGCTTACCACCTCCGTACCTCGCTGACGTCACAACAACGTCATCCGGTGACGTCATTGCCATGTCATTGCTGCGTCATCTGCTTACGTCACAACCACGTCAGTGCCACGTCACTCCTCCATGCCCCGCGTCACGATAAGACCTCACGTCATGCTGACGTCACCCGACCGAAACGCGCCAAAACCCACCAAAATCAATTTTTTGTCAAAAAGGCGTGAAAGTGTCATTTTCACTCATTTCTGCTTGTTTTCTCTATGCGACTTGTGCATGCTGATTTGCGTTCTGAAGAAGCATTTAACCACACATTCCGCCACCTAGCTAAATTCAGTCCACAGTTCGGGCTTCCAGCTCGGCCCGCGACCTGCATTTCGTACAGGGCACTATTAAAATAGGTATTTACCTCGATTTTTACTTCCAAACCCTGTTTTTAGCTTTCCTATACAATTTTCCAAAAAATACCCAAATTTAAGTTCAAATTCGCCATACCACCTTCCACAAGCTCACCAGAACTACTATTTTTGCCCATTTTTACCAAAGAACCCCGCAGACTTCGTGTTCCTGTGCAAAATTCATCCAATAAGCTGAATTCTAGTCGGCTTCGGTCTGCAATTCCTGAAAAAGAGCTCCAGAGTTGTCATTTTACCTATTTGGCTACAAAAACCTGAATTTCAATTGAAAAATCACAAAAAGTTGAACAATGGAGGCTCCTGTGGCCCTCAATGTTTCTCCCCTTAATGCTCCTCACAAGGAAATGGAGTGGTTACCATTAGCAGACAAAGATTTTTAGATACAAGTTTTAATTGGTGACAAAAACCACCTCCAAGAATTCTGTGAAATAAGAAACAGACACCTAAGTAACTCTGTTCTCTATGGGATATGGGAATCAAATCTGCCAATGTACTACCTTCCTTCAGTAAATGTATTCCTAGACATTATCCACTTATGCTGTGAAAATTATGAACCTACTCAAAGAGCAGTTATGGCTCCAAATGGAACTGTCCTTTTTCATATAACTCCTGAGTCCATAAATGAGATGTTGCACTTCAAACCTACTCAGCCTCTGGCTCCTCTTTCCATGGGGTATTTGCTGGAGCAAGGCTCTAAATTGTCCACTCCAGAAATAAGCTGGATTGCCAAGTTATTTATGAGTCCAGATTGTTACTCTAGATACTCACCTCCCTATCACCATGCCTGGTTCAATGAAGCTGGAAGAATCATTATTGATATGATATCCTATGTCCTGGGATTTAAAAAAAGTGAATATGTGGATGAGACCATTCTAGCTTTCATGTCCATGTTTATTCCAGGACATCCTCTTGCTGTCAAATTTGACTTTGCTACTTTCATTACCAACAAGATCCATGACCAATTCATGAGTCTAGATAGAGAAGGAGTCTTCAAGTATACTTCCTATATATATCATTTGTTTCTCTATTATCAAACAGACAGTTTTCAGTTTCCCATCAGAAAATTGGACTCTAAAGGAGAAAGGAGCTCTGTGATCTTTTGGACCTCAGTCTTCCATATAGTCTATCACTCTCCTTACACTTATTGTGAGTTCATTGATTTGTTTATACATCCAGTCTCCTCTCTGCTGATGAAAACTCCTCCTCCAAGACTCTCTGGTGACATGCAAAAAAATTCACTGCTCTCCAAAAGCTACAAAATAGGTGACTAGTACTTCCACCAAAATCACACTGAGATCAGGATATATGGTTGTGAGTTGTGCTCCTATAAACTGCCCAAATATGTGCCTATGAGACTATTTTCTCTAGAATATTTCAGGCAATTTCTCAATTCAGATTTGACTCACTTTCACAGTGTAAAGAAAAAAGTTCAATTGAAAATAAGAAACCAGTTAGGCCCTTTTATCATTAACAAAAAAGAAGCATGCCAAGATGCTGACAAAATATTGAGTGAACAACTCAAATTAAAGAGGAGCATTTGGTGGGTACCCTATGACCCAAGTGGATTCATCTGTGAAAGAAAAGTAAAAAATAGGCTATCAGCCTATAATCATTGTAGGATCCCTGAAATAGAGCAGTTTGCTAATCAAGATGAATGGGTAGAGTGCACATTGATAGAAGAACTCACTGAGGAAGAAAAAATGGAACAAGCAATGAAAAATCTTGAAAAGACTCTTGACCTGGACTCTTTTAGACAGGTGTCTTTCAAATTGCCTCAGCAAACCGGAGTGGGCACATCAACTGCTAGAACTTCTCAATAGCCTACACAAGAGAGCACTACACCAGCTACAGGGACATCAAAGGGCAAAGAAGTGCTGGATTCAGAGCAGCACATAATGACAGATCAGCCAGCATCAAAGGAACAGGGCCAAGGGAAAATTCCTCATGTCCAGACCAAAGCACCAGAGATACCAGCATTATAGACTTCTCTTAATGAGGAAAAGGGCAAGAAAAGAGATCGAGGAGAGGCTACACCTGTAAGTGGACCAGCAGAGCAACCAGGGGCAAAAAGGCAAAGAATAGATCCTCTACCTAAAGAGGAATTTATTGAGGAAATCATAGAAAGTCCAATAAGTGAGAGGGCTGCCTGCCCACAGACATCTCCAGTGGTAGAAACTTCCACCAGCTCACATAGGCAGAAATTGGAGAAACAGCATAGTGTGGAAATTTCCTCCACAAAACTGCAAAGCAAGCAAGGTTCAGATATTAAAAGAACATTCACGGACATCATGGCACAAAATGAGCCAATAAGACTGCAACTTTATGATCAGTTTCTCAAGATGACCCCGCCAAATAGCAAAGGTTAATGTTTGCATATGATATTAAAGAAGGAAAAATGATCTTGAGCCACTTCAAGCCTAAAGTGCAGCAGCCACAGTCAGCAGCTGATTATATTAGAACAAATCTGGAGGCCCTTGCCAAAGACATTCACCCTTTGGACCAGATTGAGTTGCACAAGCAAACAGGAGAGATGGTCTACTCCACATTGGCAGACAAAGCAATGCTAGCTCAACAATTGCAGAACTCATTGAGCAACACATCTGCCCAACTAGATTTGGAAAATGCATCTTCTTTGGCCAAGGAAAACAGGATAAAGTCCTTGGAAGAAATTATCATTGAGCTGGGACATGATCCCAAAGATGCCAAGGGAATAAAAGCATTGATAAAGAAAAAGAAGGATGACATAGCTACCCTCAAGAAAGAATTGAAGCTGCCAATTACTATGCATCCACAAACCATAGAGGTTGTGAAAGAAAAGGTAGAAGAAGACATGATGGAGTTGTTAATGAAAATGAATCAAAGACTGCATGAGACAGAGCAGGAATTGGAGAAGGCATTACAAGAAAAGTGCGGAGTGTCGACCTCCCAGCCATCTCAAATAGCTCCAACAGTTACAACTGCTCCTCCCACAGTTACAACAGCAGTGCCTCCCACTGATCCAGCATCAGTAGCAGGTACTTCAGCAACAACAATAGCAGCAGGAAGCAGCACTACCATGACCACTGAGGAGCTGGTAAAAGCTATGGATGATTTAAAACTCCAAATTTCAGAATTGAAGGATTCCAAAGAAAAGTTGGCAAAATTAGAATTGAGCTATGATAGATCTAAAATGACTGTGGCAGAAAAGACAAGAGAGGTGAAGGCATTAGAGAACAAGGTAAAAGCATTGGAAAAGGACCTCTCTTTAGATAAGCCTCTGAGAGAAATCAAAGGCATTTTGTGGGCTAACATTAATCAATCCATCTGTAATATGTGGAAATTTATTCAGATAATATATGAACAGATTGACTTGATAGCAGCAGCCCAGGTGGAAATTCAAAAGGCCATAAATTTATTGGGATATAAGCCCGAACAGGCCAACAGGCTAATCAATTTTTTGAACACTCAAACCAGGGAAGAACTAGCAGCACTGGATATCAGAGACAGGACAGGCACCATCCTAACAATTAAAAAAGTTCTAACCATGACAACCCTAATGCAGAATTTGGAAAGGAAAAGCCATGACATGCAAGTTGAGGTAAATTCTTTTGAGGAAAGATTTGCAGTTTTGCAGAAAAGGGGCTTGCCAAGTCTGGTGGAAAGTAATCAACGCTTGCTGAAACAAATTGAGTACACACACAGGTTAAATAAATGTGCTGTTGATCAAGTAAATGCTTCAGCAAGTACTTCAGCAGAAACGACCTTGCCATCTGGCCAATCTCTCTACAGCAACTTGGAAAATCTGTTTTTTATTGAAAATGAAGTGAAACATCTTTTTACAGACCAACCTAACTTCCACATGTATACAGATGCTGATGAGACTTTGCTAAGCTACAAAGACATCAGTTACTAGAAGAGCCGTGGTGGCAGAGCATGTTGCAAATTCCGTGAACATGTTTCTGGTATCTTTTACATCCTGAGTGAATTAAAAGTTTTTGGTATTAGATACCATAAAGCGCAGAAAGGGAACGAATAAGAGTCATACAGGGCTTTTAAATCAGAATTAAATTTGCCCAAGAAAGCCAAGGCAGTCGCGCAGAATATTAGTGGGAGAATCCAGTGGCCGGCTCACCGAGCTTACAGTCAACATATCTTACCAACTGAGCAGCCAGCGCAACAACATTTACTTCTCCATTTATTTCTCCCTATTTGCAAGATCATTTATTTCTGTTTTTAAGTAGGTAGAAGCATTTATTGCTAGATATTATCTCATTTGATATATTTTGTAAACATTTTTGTACAAATACCTCCCCAAGCGAAGTATTAGGGGTTGGTGATACATTTCTAGAACTGCGCTATGACTCTGAGAACTCTTCTGAATAAAAGGTCGCTGGAATGCATTGTTGCTAAACTGTTTGGATGTGGAATTGATAGCAGATGATCATGTTACAGGATTCTTGAATTATTTCATGGATCAATAAGTCTTTTAAACTCATGTTTTACAGTTTTTGTGTTTTATATGTCATATATAATTCCTTATCTGAATAACAGGGAAAAAGAATAACCCAGAACTTGCTTAACTGTACTCTATCTTCAATCTCTGTTATTATATATGTTTTCTGCAGAACTAGCATAAGCAGGAATTCTTCATTGCTCCTGTTTCCCCTGGTTCTTACACCTTGAATATAGCTAAGGAATTCTTAACCACTCCTTGGAAATATTCATCCACTTTCCTTCTGTCAACATGATGAATGATTCTTAATTGCCCTTCACCCACTGACCTCCATGTCCATCTGCTTTCAGCTTATAAATTGTTCCATGATTGATTACCTTGCCTTGTAGTACCTCCTCTGTTAAAGAAACCATATCCAGCAGTTTATCCTCATAGACTCCATTAGTCCAATGGACTGAACTTCTCAGATTTTTACCCCTGTTCTATGGAATATCACCATCTAAAAATCAAACAAACCCTTGTACTTCATAATTAGCCTAATATAACTCAAAACAAAGCTAAATTATAAAGAGAGAGCCCTCTCTGAAGGCAGATTGGCTAGAATCTGTCTCTAAAAGATTGGTCTGTGGTTACCTCGGCCGTATTCCCTTTTCTAGGAGTTTTGGGGAACAACCTGAGTGATAACACATCCCAAGCACGCAAGGTGATGGTAGAGGGGGAAAAGTTAGGTGACTTGAGTTGTTTTCAAATAGCAACGAACATCACACAGGTGGATGTGCCCTTGTCAATAATGCATATGGAGATGATGGCATTATGGACTGGTATGTGGAAAGAAACAGACGAAGGCAATGGTGGGTGCTCTAATGTATCAACCTGGAAGACAATCAGGCGATCTTCGGAAGGGTCCACTGAACCCAAAGAAGTTAGTAGAGCCTTCTTTTGGGAAGGGCACTGTTATCACCAAAATAGGACCTTGATAGGCTGCTTATCAGACTACCTCAGTGTAACTATTTCAAACCAATATTTTAGCTGAGGCTTAGCCTCCTCAGCCTAAGAGGGCTCTCTCAAGGGTTAGTGATATAAGTTATAGATAGATGGCTAACTCTGTGCTTTGTGGTTTTGTATGTTTATAGGTTGAAAGATGAAGGCTTGCTACCATTGGGCTATGCAGTCAACAAGTTAATAGATTCAGTGGAAAAGTTTCTAGACATGGAAGTTGAGGCAAATCGGGTATTTAGACAAAGATAATTCACTCAAGAAAATAGGTCAACACAGTAATTCCATTACTAAAGGAAGTCAGAGCATAAGGTTATGAATTCTGAGTAATAGTAATGAAACTTACTATTAGTAGTTCAAAGATAGTTTACTCACAAAATGTAGAAAGACACAATCATCTCATTTATAAAGGAAGTCAGAGCACATGGTTGTGAATTCTGAGTAACAGCAATGAGATCTACCGTAAACACAAAAATTCCATTACTAAAGGAAGTCAGAGCACATGGTTGTGAATTCTGAATAATAGCAATAAAATTTACTATTAATGTTTCAAAGGTAGCTTACTCACAAGATACAGGAAAAACAAAACCATCCATTACTAAAGGAAGTCATAACATAAGATTATGAATTCCGAGTAATAGCAATAAGATCCACTACAAATTATTCAAAGTAACATATAAATCTAGAAAACCTTAACCCCATGCGAACTCAGATCTGTCCAGGAAAACCTCTCTGCATTACTGATTATAGTTCATAGCATAAAGCAGTAGCTGGGCCAAAAAGTCTTCCACCCTTTTCCTAATTCGAACTCTTGCTTGATATATAGACTTTACAATATGGATTCCCTGATCCTTAATCAAGAGAATTCAAATTTCTATGATTAACACCTATTCTAACCATAAAACAGATCCTTAAATGCATTTGACAGTTAATTGTCTCTTCTAGAGTCCTAATACAATTAGGAGAAATTTTTTTTATTATGACTATAAAAACCTTATCTAGGAATTAAACATTTTCTTTGACACCTATAACTCCATGAATTCAGATTTGATGAAGCCGTTAACCTTGTTGTCAGATTCTGTTGACTCATCCATTATCTGTCCTGAATACCAGGAACCTGTTTCCTGAATTTAAGCTTTAACCTTCATTGATGCCTTTCAAATCCCCTTGCTGACCAAATTGACCTTTTGAGACAAGTGATATGTGTTATCACTTCCATAGAACTTTTCTCTTCCACCTGTATGAAAATCAAGCCCTTGAAGGAGTATAATGAACGCTGATCTGGCTGCGCTACGAAACTGTCTGTTATTTTCACAGCGCAAAATCTTATCATTGTAAACATCTTCTTAAAACTTTAATTTCGTCTGCCTTAACCCTTGGATCTTCATTTGTAAACTTTAACATCCTCCAAAAACATTAACATTTAGAAATCAACTGTTGTCACCTCTTGAAAGCCTTGCATAATATCAAAAACTACACCTATAGCAGTTTCGTAGCGTGCTACGAAACTGCTGTGTATGTCTTTTACATAGCTCTTTTAAAAAATTTCAGTCTTCAAAACTTCTTTAATTTTTTCCATGATATCTACAGGCTTTAATAATCAACATAGATCATCTTTGAAATACTTTCAAGAAATAAAATCCTTCTCCTCAACAAAACTGCATCAAGAAATTGTAACTTACTGTTTTGTTCTAGCTGAAAAATAGGTGTTGAGGCAGAGCTTTTTTCTCCTCATCAAAAATGTATTTTTTAAAACTGAAGGAGGGTTTTGGAGACCACTCTATGCTGAACAAAAACCTCTCTTTGTTTTTTTCAATACCTCTCCTACTGCCCAAAAACTATCTTTGAATATCAGGTGTAAACTGGAAAATTCTTATTTCTGAAAATATGGCTTCAAAGAAAGCCTTGTATCGCCCAACTGGTAACACTTATGAAAACAAAGAGATAGGTTATTGTAGTGGGAGATTTTATGAAGAGAAAACTCCTTCATAATTCTAAAATACTTTTTCATGTAGCCAGAAACGGATCTTGAAAATGACTACTAAAACCAGAAAGCAAAATGTTTCTCTCAATGACTTTCAGCCATTTCGTAGTGCAAGTTGAGTCGTCAATTTCTCACAGTTCATAATGAATTTGAAGAAACTGAAAGAGGTTTGTTTAGTTTAGTATGCTAGGAATAAAAACGTCTTTCACTTTTTAGAATTGAGTTTTCAATTTCTTAGTAATCCCCTTGGAAGTTGACTTCTAAAAACATAAAAAAAAAGGTTCACCTTCAGCAGTTTCGTAGCACGCTACGAAACTACTGTGTATGCTCTTTTTCAACACAGTTTTCAACATGGTTTAAAGATATGAGTTCTAAACAGCATGTGAGACTTCTAGGACATGAAAAAATGCTAACTTAACTTTATTTGGATATGAAAATGAGACTCTTAACCTATCACCTACCCATTATCAAGACTAAAATGACCTTTAGACCTCGAAATCATGACCAAAAGAAGAGTGGACACAATGATGTTTTGAGAATTTTTTGGGTGATAATAGTGGCTCCACTAGGGATAGTGTGCCCCAGTGGTACACTAAGAACCGGTAGCTCCATTGCTTCTATCCATCCTTTAGAATAAAACTCTGAAATTCTGCCCAATTTGCTCCTCATGCTTTAATGATTTCTGCAAGAAGAACTCAAATTACACCTACTAAAAATGCTCAGTCAACCTTGAGCTTATTTGCATTTTCCTACCTACCTACCCTATCAATTGTAAACTTCTTTCATCTCAATCAATATGAAATTTCCAATGTAGCCAATCATTTGTTTTATCTGATATTTGAGTTTTTTTACTACATCGGAGTTCAAAGCAACTATGATATTGTGATGACCACTGCCACTGAAATTGCCTCTGATCTTCATAGAAAAACTGAAACACTAGAGAGTAAAACTCTTCCATGTATTTAGCTATAGGATCCCATAATACATGATTAGCTTGATGATCCTCCTAACATCCTGTTACTTCTAACAATTGATCTTTAGTCACACAACATTTATTTGATAAGTTATCCAACTGCTTTTCTGCATGATTCCCATAGAAAATGTAATTTTCCTCACTATTATGATCATTATTTGAAGTAATCTGCTGCAAGGAATTACAGAAATGATCAACCTTCTCCTCTGCTTGAGGATTATAAAAAAAAATTCTAGTATTTTTTCTTGGTGTTTGCAATTATTTTCATCTTCATTATGATCTGAAGACTGACAAGTCTACTGCATCTCTACATCAATCTCGGAGGATGTAATATGATTTTCATAGGTATACTCTTGCCGATTTCTATGTTACATGTCATGGGATGTTATCCTTTCTTATAGTTGCTGAAATGTATTGTTATGAAGAGCCTCTAAAATTTATTCATCCATAAATTCATCATCATCATAACAATCCTCCAAATAATGAATAAGACTCACAAAATGTCTACAACAATCTTTGACCATCAATAAGGACGGATGACATTCTTTATACATCTCATAGTATTCATCATGAAAATTAGCAAGAGAATACAATAAACTATCTTCTAAACCTTTATACCAAGGCCATGCTTTTCCTTCTAGAGTGGTCATAAACATCTTCATAAGACATTCTTCAGGGAAATGAACCTTAAGACTATGTACATGCAGATGAAACCTAACCAAATGAAGAGCAACATTGTCTTTCTTTTCATTTCTGAATGCTGGAAGATCATCTAACCAATCAACCTTTGGCATAGGATTTGGATAACCAGGGATATGAGACCAATTCATAGGAGCATACCTGACATTTTTTCTTGCAATGGAACTCATCCTAAAACTTGCAATGGAACTCATCCTGAAACTTCATCTAGGCGACTGATCTTCTTAGTAGTGGAGTCACCTTCCAATTTCTTATCTGATGTGTGGAGTCACCAAGGTAGATGCAGTCTCGAACAGCTTTCTAAGCTCCTGCTACCTTCAGAAGTTCAACTTCTTGATTTCGGGAATGAGTAATATTCAAGCTCCCGGTAGACGCACCAAAATGTTATCACCAAAATAGGACCCTGATAGGCTACTTATCAGACTACCTCAGTGTAACTATTTCAAACCAATATTTTAGCTAAGGCTTATCCTCCTCAGACTGAGAGGGCTCTCTCAAGGGTTAATGATATAAGTTATAGATAGATGGCTAACTTTGTGGTTTGTGGTTTTGTATGTTTATAGGTTGAAAGATGAAGGCTTGCTACCATTGGGCTATGGAGTCAACAAGTTAATAGATTCAGTGGCAAAGTTTCTAGACATGGAAGCTAAGACAAATGGGGTTTTCAAAAAAGGATAATTCACTCAAGAAAATAGGTCAACACAGTAATTCCATTACTAAATGAAGTCAGAGCATAGGGTTATGAATTCTGAGTAATAGTAATGAAACTTACTGTTAGTAGCTCAAAAATAGTTTACTCACAAAATGCAAAAAGACATAGTCATCTCATTTCTAAAGGAAGTCAGAGCACATGGTTGTGAATACTGAGTAATAGCAATGATATCTATTACTAAACACAAAAATTCCATTACTAAAGGAAGTCAGAACACATGGTTGTAAATTCTGAATAATGGCAATGAAATTTACTGTTAATGTTTCAAAGGTAGCTTACTCACAAGATAGAGGAAAAACATAGCCATCCCATTACTAAAGGAAGTCAAAACATAAGATTATGAATTCTGAGTAATAGCAATAAGATCTACTGCAAATGATGCAAAGTAACATATAAATCAAGAAAACATGAACTCCATGAGAACTCAGATCTATTTAGGAAAACCTCTCTACATTACTGATTATAGTTCATAGCATAAAGAAGCAGTTGGGCCAAAAATTCTTCCACCCTTTTCCTAATTTGACCTATTGCTTCATATATAGATTTTACTATATGGATTCCCTAATCATTCATCAAGAGAATTCGAATTTCTATGATTGGCACATATTCTAACCATAAAACAGATCCTTCAATGCATTTGATAGTTAACTGTCTCTTCTAGAGTCCTAATACAAGTAGGAGAAAAACTCCTTATTATGACTAAAACAACCTTATATAGGAATTAAACATTCTCTTTGACACCTATAACTCCATGAATTCAAATTTGATGAAGCCTTTAACCTTGTTGTTAGGTTCTGTTGACTCATCCCTTATCTATCCTGAAAACCAGGAACTTGTTTCCTGCATTTAAGCTTTAACCTTCATTGATGCTTTTCAAATCCCTTTGCTAACAAAATTGACCTTTTGAGACAAGTGATATGTGTTATCACTTCCATAGAAATTTTCTCTTCCACCTGTACGAAAATCAAGACCTTGAAGGAGTATAATGAAAGCTGATCTTGCTGCGCTACGAAACTGTCTGTTGTTTTCGCAGCGCAAAATCTTATCATTGTAAACATCTTCTTAAACCTTTAATTTCGTCTGCCTTAACCCTTGGATCTTCATTTGTGAACTTTTTAAATCCTCTAGAAACATTAACATTCAGAAATCAACTATTGTCACCTCTTGAAAGCCTTGTAAAATATCAAAAACTGCACGTACAGCAGTTTCGTAGCGCGCTACGAAACTGCTGTGTATGTCTTTTACACAACTCTTTTCAAAAATTTAAGCATTCAAAAATTCTTTCAATTTTTCCATGATATATATAGCCTTTAATAATCAACATAGATCATCTTTGAAATACTTTCAAGAAATAAAATCCTTCTCCTCAACAAAACTGCATCAAGAAATTATAACTTACTATTCTGTTCTAGCTGAAAAATAGGTGTTGGGGCAGAGCTTTTGTATCCTCATAAAAAATGTATTTTTCAAAACTAAAGGATGATTTTGGAAACCACTCTATTTTGAACAAAAACCTCTCTTGGTTTTTTGCAATACCTCTCATACTGCCCAGAAACTATCTTTGAATCTCAGGTGTAAACCGGAAAATTCTAATTTTTGAAAATATGGCTTCAAAGAAAGCCTTGTATCGCCCAACTGGTAACACTTATGAAAAAAGAGAGATATCAAAAAATAGAGATAGGTTGTTGTAGCTAGGGATTTTATGAAGAGAAACCTCCTTCAGAATTCCAAAATAATTTTGCATGTAGCTAGAAACGGATCTTGAAAAAGACTACTAAAACCAGAAAGCAAAATGTTTCTCTCAATGACTTTCATCCATTTCATAGCACAAGTTGAGTCATCAATTTCTCACAGTTCATAACGAATTTGAAGAAACTGAAAGAGGTTTTTGTAGTTTAGTATGCTAGGAATAAAAACCTCTTTCAATTTTTAGAAATGAGATTTCAATTTCTCAGGAATCTCCTTGGAATTTGACTTCTAAAAACAAAAGAAAAAAGAAAAAAAAAGTTCACCTTCAGCAGTTTCGTAGCGTGCTACGAAACTGCTGTGTATGCCCTTTTTCAACATAATTTTCAACATGGTTTAAAGATATGAGTTCTAAACAGCACGTGAGACTTCTAGGACATGAAAACAGGCTAATTTAACTTTATTTGGATATGAAAATGAGACTCTTAACCTATCACCTACCCATTATCAAGACTAAAATGACCTTTACCTCTTTGAAATCATGACAAAAAGCAGAGTTGACACAATGATGTTTTGAGATTTTTTTGGGTGATAACAGGCATGACTGGAGGACTTCTAGTGTCGACATGGTGGCATGTGATTGCACCAAGTCATCTACTATACTTTATGTATGGGTAGCTCAATTAGAATCCGCATTACAACATAATGGTCCTGTTGGATACCTATACCAATAGGTTTCATATTTCATGATTGGCAAATTCAAATGCCAAATATGCTCTACTTTGCTGATACAAAGACACCATATTTCAAGGAAAAGCAAGGTGTGTACATGCCTTCATGCCTATTTAAAGTTTTTATGGATGACCCAACAGTCTAATCTGGATCATGCCATATTTCAATTTGCTGTTGTAGAATAGAGAAAGAAATCTATCCAAACTGTTTAATCTTGGCAGATCAGTAGATTAGGCAGAGAAACTAAGGTTCCCAACTGTTTAATCTGGGGCCTTGGAAGAAATAAGGGTAGTGCTAGATAGGAAATGAAAGAAAAAGCCAATGGGAAAGAAAAGGCACATAAGGGGTTTGCAAGTCCAAGTGCACCCTCCAAAAAGAAACAAAAAATGCTAGGCAAGCTAGTTGGGTAGGTAGATGGGGGTTGCAGAATTGGTGTTCTTTCCAAACTGAAATTTTCTAATCAAATACAAGGAAAACAACATATTGGAGCATGTCTAACTTCCCTTCTCCCTTGTTTATCACTCATTAACAACCTCCCTTCTCAAGATATGTTTGTAAGAAAGATTCAAGGTTATGTTGGTTCTCATAGGCCTTCAGAAGCCACATTTCCTGTGTAGAGTTCTTTTCATTTTGATCTACTATTCAAACTAAGTTATTTTCCAAGGAAACTTGGTAATACCACCCTTCATTCGACATTCCCCCTCCATGTTAACCTCTAACTTGTATTATTTAGCTCCCTATGTTACCCTTTCCCTACTATTATAACACCATGGTGTATAAACCCTAAACAATGTATAAATATCCCCTCCTTGGCATTATAGCCATAAGTTTCACTACTAGGGCATTGGATTAACACCTGGTTAAATTCAAGAACCCAAGCCTAGCCCCTTTTCTCCATCAGAGCCTATCCTCATAGCCAACTCTCCATTTTGCCTAAAAAACCCTTGAAAAACCCTTTTTTGCACCCTCATACCCACTAAAAGGATAAAAAATGATGAAATCCACTTTCCCCGCCCTATCCTAAGGTTGGGAGCCATTATGACCCTTTTTATGAAATTTTATTAAACCCGCCTATCCTATGTTTTGTCCTTCATATGCTTTATGCGAAAAATTTCATGAAAAACCTTTATTTTCGCCTTTTTCTAAAGTTGTCGGGTGTATTTGATTTTTCAAAGAAAACATTGAAAAACTATTGAAATATGTTGAAAACCCGAAGGGTCCCGCCAGGCGCAATTATCAATAAGTATTATTATTTTAAGCCGCCCGTTGACCATATCTTCTGTGCAGCTTGATGGCCCGATATCCGTCCGATCAAGCCTTTCCAGATCGACGGTCGTCGTGGATCTCGGAGGGGCCCCGACGTCCAACAGTTAACCACCCGTTGACCATATCTTCCGCACATATTCCATTCCCGATAGCCGTCAGATCTCGCTCCTTAAATCCAACGGTCGTCGTGGATTTCGGAGGGGCCTCGACGTCCGACAGATATCGTCCAATATCTGTCAGACGATGATGTCACGCGAATCCACGCGTCGCCCCCATGTTCCATCGGAGCCCCCTCTGACAGATTCCTTGCCGTATAGGAGGGGGCCTGATATGATGACATCTGTCTGCCTGTGTCACCATCCTATTGTCGCTTATGTCAGCGCCACGACCGCACACCCTGTCCTCCATTCGTCCACCTGGCCGCCACCTCACCGCCCCCGTGGACCGGTCTTAGGCCGCCACGTCACCTGATGACGTCCTGCTGATGTCATCCAACCCAGACCCACTTGCTGACGTCATGCTAACGTCATTTAAAAAAGCGCGCCAATAAGCCAAAAAAGCCATATTTTGCCAAATTTACGTGTTTTTTGCACTTTTTATAAAAACACTTATGCACTCTCTGCATGCGCTCTACAACGAAGAATTCGCCAACCGATTCAAGACCAACCACAGAGCTTCAGAGCGTGAACCCAACTGCTGTTCCGACCCAAGAAATTCATTAAACAGGTATTTGTCCGTAAAACCTCTCTGCAAACCTGGTTTTTTCTCTGTAAATTCTAAAAACACCTGAACACAACAGAAGCTTAAGAATTCACCATAAAACCACGCATACCCAGCTCCCTCTTGAAGAATTAATGGTCGAATTCCACTAGCAGATCCATTTCGGACTGAATTTTCAGTAAAAACCCTTTTCTCGTTCGCGCAGTCGTGAACTGGAATCCATAACCTGTTTTCAATTATCAAAGAGAGGTCTGCTAAAACACAGTAAATAGCCTTCTCAAAGAGCCAAACAACATTCCAATTTCTGTGAACCTACCCTGATACCCTGCATTCCCCAAAATAGTCCTTTCTCAGACAGTACTTGTCTTATTTGTCAAAAAGCATCCAAACAAACATGGACACTCCAGTGCCACTAGTAGCCCTCAATATTGCCCCCCTAAATGCCCCCTAGAGGCAACTGGATTGGCAGGACTTGGCAGACCTAGACTACCAAATCGCAGAGGACTCCCCATCAAGATGCAAGTTCCACATCCATCTGTTAAATGAGCTCAAAGCCAGACATAAATATGGGACAGATATTCTAGGCATTTGGGATTCCTTCCTCCCAATTTTTAAACTCCCTCAGGTCAACCAGTTCCCTGACCTGATTCACCTATGTGCTGTCTACTATGACCCCATGCAGAGGGCTGTGCTTGACCCCACAGGTGTAGTGGTATTCTATATGACCCCTGAGGCCATCAGAGAAATGCTGCAGTTCAAGACCCAAAAGAAATTGGTCCCTTTGTCCCTAATGGACTTGATCAACCAAGGAGCCAAGATATTAACAGATGCACAGATCCTGAAGCTAAATCAATTGTTTATTACAAACTCTGATACAGTGCTGCATCCTCCCATTTTTGATGGCTACCTCAATCAACTGGGTGTAGACCTTGCATATATGATTAGTTCAGTTTTGGGGTACAAGTCACTAGAATTTATTGAGGAAATTGTACTAGTAATGATGACAATGTTTTCCCCTGGCAAGACTCCTATCTGTTATGACTATGCTACATACATTTCAGATAAGATGCATGAGCAGTTTTTGCACTTGTCCAGAGAGAAGGTGTTCAGATACACCTCCTACATTTACCACCTCATCCTGTACTACCAACATGAGAAGTTCTCCTTTGAGATCAAGAGAACTGATGCGGCAGGCAATCCAAGGTCAGTGGTATACTGGACTTCAGTGTTTCACCTCAACATATACTCTCCGTATACATACACTAAGTTCATAGACCTCTTCATCCATCCAGCCATGTCTTTACTCTTAACTTCACCCCCTCCAAGACTGTCTGATGAGATGCAGAGGATTCTGCAGCTATCCAGTGCATACAGCATAGGGGATTGGTACTTCTACCAACACTATACTGTAATCAGAATCTATGGGTGTGAGTTGTGCCCATACAGATTGCCCAAGTTTGTGCCTATGAGACTGTTTTCCTTAGAATACTTCAGGCAATTTGGCAATGTTGATATGGTGCACTTTGCAGGAAAGGGTAAGAAGGCACAGCTGAAAGTAAGAAATCAATTGGGCCACCTTGTCTTAAACAAAAGAGAAGGCTGGAAAGAGGCCGACAGGAAACTAGAAGCCCTTGGCCTAAAACAAAGCTTCCTTTGGAAGCCTTATGACCCTAACATGTCCATATCCTTGAGAAGGCAGAAATTCAAGCTCTCCAGCTATGAACATGAGAGCATGCCCTACATTCAAAAACATGCCAACCAACCAAAATGGAGAAGGAACACGCTGGAAGAGCCAATTACTAAGGAAGAATTAGTTGAAAGGGCCAGAAGGCATTTATTGAAAATGGCTGACTTAGAATCTCCTTCTCAGGTACTTACTCTGCCAAAGCCTCAAGTAGGAGGAGCTGCTTCATCTTCTACAACACATCAAGGGGCAGTGCAAACCACAGGTCAAGAGCAAGGCAAGGGCCAGGAAAAGGCTATGGAAGAGCCACAAATACAAAAGGGTCAAGAACAACAACCCCAACAGGAACAACAGCAAAAAGACCAACAGGGTCAGGGGAAACAAACAGCAGAGGCCCAAATGGCCACCCAAGAACAGACAACACCAATGGCACCTCCAAGGCAGGATTCTAGGGTTGACTCTTCCATCCTCCAGACCCCTCTAAGGGAGGATGTAAACAGAAAAAGAGATAGGGAAACTCCCCTTACCTCATCACCAGAGAAGAGACAAAGATTAAATCCCTTCTCAGAAGAGGAAATGCCAAGCATGGAAGCCTCAGCCAGCTCCTTGCAGCAGGATCAAGACAGGACAGCATTAGGAGAAGTGAGCTCCTCATGACAGAAGAAAGGAGGAGAAACAAACATTAAACAACAGTTCAAAGATATCAAGAGAAGGGGTGAACCAATAAAGATTCAACTCTACAATCACCTGCTGAACATGGCTCCTACAAACCAACAAAGGCTCATGTCTACCTTTGATGCACAGGAGGGGAAAATGGTCATGAGCCACTTCACACCAACGGTGTAGCAACCACAATCAGCTACAGACTATATCAGGACCAATTTGGAGGTCCTAGCAAAAGACATCCACCCAATGGATCAAATTGAGCTCCATAAACAGATGGGTGAGATGGTCTATGCCACATTGGCTGATAAGACCCTGGTTAACTACAGGCTGCAAAATAGCTTGAACAATACTGCTGCACAACTTGAGTTGGAAAGGGCTTCCTCTCAAGCTAAGGACAATAGAATCAAAGCCTTGGAGGAGATTATAATAGAGTTTGGGCATGATCCCAAAGATGTTAAGGCAGTGCAAGAAGTCCTGAGGCTAAGGGATGCTGATATGGTAGCAATGAAAAAGAAATTAAAAATCCCACCAACTCTTCACCCACAAACAGAAGAGGTTGCCCAGCAGAGGCAAGAAAAGGATGCAGCTGCTCTACTAATGACATTATACAAGGAGCTCATCCAAACTCAAGAAAAGCTGCAGGAGTCAGAGGCCACATTAGAAGCAACATTGCAGCAGAAGGAGGCAGGGCAGACCTCACAGCCACCTACAGAAACAATAAACCTTGAGGAAACCCCTCAAGACACTACCCCTCCCAGCCAACAAGTGCAGGAAGAAGCCCCAGAAACCTCAGCACCAACTACCTCGGCACCAACAACAGAGCAGGCTGAAAGCCTGGACATGCAGAAGCTGAGGAAAGAGATTCAGGTCCTGGAGTCCCAGATGTCTGAGCTGAGCCAAGCCCAGGACAGTCTGGCAAAAATAAATGAAAAATATGACAAATCAAAACAAAATGTGGCTGAAAGAGAGAGGGAGGTAAAAGCCCTCAAAAAGAGGATTGTTGAGCTAGAAAAAGAGCTCACACTGGATAAAGTTACATCAGAGCTTAAAAGGGTCATCTGGGGCAATATTGGCCAGTCTATAACAGACCAGTGGGAGTATATTGAGGCCATATATGAGCATATAGCACTCATTGGAAGAGCACGCAAAGAAATACAAAGGGCAAGGGCAACTCTAGGCAGTATGCCTGAGATTGCCACCAGGATGATAGACGTGCTGAACTACAGGACAAGCTCCCAGCTTATAAAGATGGGGATTGGAAACAGGACAGAGACCATCTCCCTAATCAAAAGATTCCTGACATTAAGAAACCTGATTCAGACCCTGGAAAGAAGAACCCAGGACATGCGAGCAAATATAAATAAATTTCAGAACAGGTTTATGGCTTTACAGAACAGGGGGCTTCCTAGCCCATTGGATCCATCAGGAAAGTTACTCTCCCATGAGAAGTATGCTAAGAGAGTAAGCAATTTTGCAGCAACTCAGATTTCAGAGGCATCTAGTGCATCAACAGAAGCAGGCCCAGTAACAGGGCAGATTCTCTTTGATAGAGTAGATAATTTATTTTTTATTAGAAATGAAATTACACATTTATTTGATGAGCCCCCTCATTTTTATAAATATACAGAGGCTGATGAGACCATGGGGTCAATTTTGAAACATCAGTTACCTTCATCAGATGTCTGGGAAGAATTGATAAGATTACTGTTAAATCAAAGTCAGTCATCATAATTTTCCTCTTTGGAAATATTAAATTTTTCATACACAGGAAACTAAAGACACATCAGCAGGTATGCATAAAGAGGCTGAGCCAACTCAGCACAGGTACTCGGCCACAACAGCAGCATCAGCAGTCACAGGTGGCAGGGCCGAGCAGACACAGGAAGTTACAGCTGCACAGACACGTCATTCAGCAATTATGTCAAAGTGCCCAACCGACTCCGTGAGCCCCAAAGGTCAAGATTTTTCTGACAGGAGTTAAGAGCCTTTATAGTTCATTAAAGATTGCAATAACTTCTCATTTGCAATCTCTGAATGAGTTAGTGAAGATATTTTCCCTCTCAGATGACTCAATGCCTGAGATATTTTGTAATAGACTTCTATATATTCCCCCTCGCATTTGTTAGCAGGGGTTGGACTCTGGATGTAAGAAATCTCTTGATATCTATTCTGTAGCTCTTATATTGTAAATCTTCAGACAACTAATACAAAGGATGATGGGATTTCTAAAGCATTGTGTCTCTTGATGTCTTGCTGGTGTATGGCTGAATATTGCAGGATTCCTGCGTGTTTCATAGCTCAATAAGTTTTCTTGTTTCTCTCTGTTATATGTTTGCTATCTTTCATATATCATTCATGTTTTCCATATATTACATATCTAAATAGCAAGGAAACAGAATAGTCTCAGGATTTAATCACAGATTACCCTGACCTCAATCTAAGCTATTATAAATGTTTTCTTCAGTTATGGTAATGAAAGTGTAATTCTTAATTGCTACCTTTCACACTATATCATCACAGTGATCTATTGTCTCAGGAATTCAAGTTTTCTCCTGTGGAATACATCCCTTTCTCACATCCCAGCTTAGTGAAGAATTCTTTACTGCTTTTCACTGGTTGTTCACAATCCATTATCACAATCTACAGTTTGTTTCATAAAATACATAAAGGCCCTGTAATTCCAGCTGCACCAAACTCAGGATTCCAAGAAACCCTCAGCCACAGACTCCATTTCCCAATGGACTAATTCACCTGCAGATAACACTTCAAAACTATCAGAAAACATCCTCCCAACCAAACATAAAACAAACAAACCTTTACTTCATAACTAGCCTAAAAATCTCCATAGAACAGTGACAAAACTTACAGAGAGAGCCCTCTCTGATTACAGCTAGGCTAGAAGCTGTAATCCAAATATTGGTTAGTAGTTACCCCGGCCGTATTCCCTTGGGAGTCATAGGGAACAACCTGGGTGTTAACATAAATGGCGACTCGGCTGGGGAATCTTCAGGATTGAGAAAATACAGTATCTCTACTGAAATCACACTTGAAATCTGAATATCAGTCAAAGAAGCCTTTAAATCTGTCCCTGTACCAACATTTACAGTCTCAAGGAAGAGTTGATTCAGATATCCATTATACTCATTTGCAAATACACAGAGGCTTTCAAACTCCTGTCCAGTCCTTGCAATACAAGTCTTTTCCAAAACTAGAAAGGTCTAGCTCGGAAGTTGGCTCCCAAGAGGAACCTTCAGTACACTAGGGCTAATCCTGACCCAAACCCTCCAATTGTCTTTGAAAATCCTAATACAATCTCCAAACTCATTAAGAAGCAGCAAAAACCAGATAATCTTGCTGACCTTAGTCCAGAGACAGTTCACCCTAACCCCATCTCCACTCCAATTAAATTACTATTCCGTTCCACCCCTAATTCCCCTAGTTCCCCATCCACATCTCAAATTCCTCCACCCACATCTTCCTCCCCCACACATATTCCCTTGACAAACACTCTAAATCCCTCCATACTTGTTCCCCCTGTGGTACCCACTGTTCCTTTTATCCCAGTTGCCCTTGTCAACCCCCAAAATCTTGTGAATATGGCTATGAGGTATGCCCCTCTGCAGCTACCTGCCAATCCTGTGGCCTTACCTCAAGATTACTAGGCCAAAATCTCATATTTTGACTCCACTGGC